>PVHY01001498.1:0-155874 GCA_004024945.1 Uropsilus gracilis | reverse complement strand
CCCCACAAGATTTCCCCATATGCACTATAGCAGATGTCTGCTTACTTTCATGGTTATGTACTGGTAGCTTTATTATTGTAGAAGTAGTTTTGAAAAGTGGAATTGTTAATAAAAGGATATGATTTAAAGATTTTTATTATTTTTTCTTTTTTAATTTATTCATTTTTGTTGTCTACATTATTGTATTCTCTGGGGTTGTCCCTATCATCACACATTATTGTATTCCCTGGGGTTCATCATATCACCCTTGACATCCCTTTCCTGATTTCTTCCTCCCTTCTCTCTCCGAGCTGTATGCTTTAGTTCTGTTATCTTGTTACCTTTCATTTGTTTTCCCTATACCCTATCTACAAGTGAGACCATCTGATTTCTGTCTTTTCCTTTCTGACTTATTTCTGCTAACATGATTCCTTCTAGGTTCACCCATGTTATAACAAATGCATCATATTTGTCTTTTTTGATTGTTGAATAATATTTCATTGTGTAAATATACCACAGTTTTTTTCAACCAACTAATGGTTTGGGGGTATCTGGGTAGTTTCCAAATCCTGGCTATTGTAGTTTTGCAATAAACATCACAATACAGGTGTCCTTTTGAATTAGTGTTTTAGTATCCTGAGGTAGATTCCTAGAAGTGGGATTGCTGGATCAAGTGGAAGTTCCATTTTCAGTAGGGTCCTCTACACAGCTTTCCATAGTGGCTAGATCAGTTTACATTCCCACCAGCAGTGTAAGAGTGTTCCTTTCTCTCCATATCCAAATCAGCACTTGATGTTGCCCGTTTTTTGATGTGGGCCATTCTTACAGGCATAAGGTGGTATCTTTTTTTTTTTTTTAATTCTTTAAATCACAATCTCAGTAAGTGATTTTTGGGATACCTCTCCCTCCCTCAGGTGCCCCCTCCATTCTCTCACACCTCACACTCCTTGTTGTTTGCTAGTCTGTATTAAGTCCATTAGTCTCTTTCTTTCCTGTGACAGTGTCCTTTCACTGGTTGTAGGACTGTGTTCTTGGAACCAGGTGAACCTTGTTGGTAGGCTTTCAGTCTTAAGTTTGAGTTGGGTGGCCAGTTTATGTTTATTTGTGGTCTGTCCATGTTTTCTCATTGGAGGTTGTCTTCTCCAATCCCATCTCTGTTGTTTTGCTGCTTTACCTTATGGCATCCGGCTTAGGGGGTCTCACCCCCTGCCAATGTCGGTGAAGAAGTTTCTCTGTGGATCCAGGCATCTGCGGATGGCCGTTGTAGATCATCTCCTTGCCTCCGTTTGCAGCTTTGCTGTGGGGCCAATGCCCCCAGTCTTTGGTCTTCTTTTCCTCTCCCATAGTGTGGTGAGGGGTGCCTTGCTCTCCTAGATGGCATCTCTGAGATGAGATCTTGGGTCTTCCAAACCTGGTGAGCACATAGGTGTGCTTCGTGATATCGTGTTTCCATAGTCTGATTCTCTCAATTGTCTATCTACTATGTTCAGCTCAGTCTTGTGGGCTGGATATTTACCTGGTCCCTCACCCATTATAAGGTGGTATCTTATTGTGGTTTTGATTTGCTTTTCCCTGATTATTAGTGATGTTGAGCATTTTTTCATATGCCTGTTGGTCATTTGTATTTCCTCTTTGGTGAAATGTCTTCTCTCCAATTTTTGACTGGGTTTTTTGCTTTGTTTTTGTTAAGTTGTGTGGCACCTTAACACAATATTTTTCATTACTTTCCCTTCTCCCCCAGCCCTGCTTCCTGCGGTCACCTCTCAAATTCCAGGAAGCCCAGTTTTTATCTTAGTCATGGCATCTTGTGTTAGTCACTGCATTTAGGGGAACCCAAACTAAGAAAATAGGTAATGGAGTAGAAACTTAAAGTCCTTGAGCTTCAAGCCCATCACATGGTAACATGCACTTCATTTCTGGTGTGATGGTAGGTCTGAGACCCTTACACCTGTGATAGATGAAGATGAGGTACAAGTAAGAGAGGAAATGTTGCATTTATGCAGCAGCTTTAGTTGGTCCTAAACAATATACACATCCAGAAGCACTGACCTGACAGAGCATTAGAATAGCTAAGGGACCATTCCTCAGGAATGCAACACTATTTTCAGGATAAACTATATGTACTAAATGAATGATTTCATAGGTTTGTTACCCAACAGCTAGAATACATGGGTCCTCAGCACTATGTAAGCTTTCAAGGAACACAATATGTGGGTCTATATGGAATCTGCCAACATGGGTATTAGAAGTAGCTAGAGCATCCCCTTCCTCCCTTCATTCTCAGCTCTTCAAACTACTTATGTGTTTTTTTGATAGACCAGTAAGCTATAGATAGCTGCTAACACTGTCCTCATCTTCTCAAAAAGAGTAATTCTGAGGTTCTCATAGAGCAAAACCAATTTTCCATCCACTTTCCATACTCTCACCCCCCTCCCCCCATTCCTACACTATGTTTCCCAAGTTCCATGTCTGATTGTTTTTGGCAAACTTTTCTGTGTTCCTCCCCTTTTCTCTGTTCACTTTTCCTTCCCCCTTCTTTCTTTCCTTTCTGTCCATTTTTCTTCAGATACTGCCAAAGATGCATATAATTGAGGAAAAATTAAGTAACCTAGGGAATCAGAAAAAGGAAAATCTAGGCAGAAAAACAGATTAGCATACAGAAAAGTTGAGAATATGGAACTGGTAGGTAAATGTTGGAAGTGGCTCTTGTTGCCACTAAAAAAGATATGTTGAAATCCTAACCTGGGTGCCTATGAATGCGACCTTATTTGGAAAGAGTTTTTGCAGATGTATCAAGTTTAACAGAGGTCATTAGGGTGAGACTTCACCAATATCCTTATAGAAAGGAAATCCACACAAGGAGCATGCCAAGTGATTACAGAGGCAGAGACCACAAACACAACCATAAGCCACCACAAGCTAGAAAGAGGGGGAAAAGGATCCCCTCCACAAGTGTAAGAGGGAGAATATCATACTAACACTTGATATCAGATTTCTAACTTCCAGAACCGTGAGAAAGCATATTCCTGCTGCTGTAAGCCACTTCATTTGCCTTTTTTACAGCAGCTGTGGGCATCCCAAATTTGACTTTTACCTTCCTAGCAGCTAAAGCAAGAAAACTGGTATAGTGTCCACAAGGCCCACAAGATTAAAAGGCCCCATTTGTTTGAGGGATGTAGAGCTTCTCATGCTATTGAGGGTGAGAGAAGGATCTTTTACTTGGCTTCTACACAAAAAGCACCATAGGGTATAGTGGCTAACTTAGTGGATTATTTCCTGAACTAGCACAGAAAATGATTCTATGCATCTGTTTCATGTAAGGTGCTTGCCTGAAGTCAGATGGCATGATCCCAAGGGAGAATTCATTAAAAGCACATATAGGAACCAAAAGTGAAAGGGGGGGATTATTACCAACTTTATGGAAATAAAAAGGAGTCCTATGTACAACTGTACACCAACACATTAAATGAGTTAGGTGAAGTGGAGAAAACTCTGAGAAAAGACAAACTACAGAAGAAAGAAGCAATGTGAACAGACTTCTCACAAAAAGAAACTGAATTAGCAATAACAAAAAAATTATAAAGAAAATTCCAGGTCTAGATGGCCTCCAGGTTGAAGTCTATCAAATATATAAAAGAGAAATTATTAATATCAATTCTTCAAAAATTCTTCCCAAAAGCAGAAGAGGAAGGACTACTTCTCGGGTCAGTGTAGGAGTCAGTATTACCCTGACACAAAAGCCAGACAAAAACATCACAAGAAAACTACAGGCCAAAAAGCATGTATAGAATATACTGAAATAGCATGATCCAGTGACACAGTTACAATTTTGTGTTGTTGTGGCAACTTTATAGTTTTCTAAGCCAGTTTTTTATAAAGGTTAGACATAGACAGCAGGTTTCAGAGAGTAAATGTTCTACACTACCTGGGTACTTAATGCTTTGCCACCTTTCAGGACCAGAAGAGGTTCTTCATGAAAACGGAATGTTGTTTATCTATTATTAAATGCCTGGTGAAAATCAAGGGCACTGCCAAAACAAGAACTGTGGAGTGTTTTTCTTGCTGAAACATGAACAGAGAACGTGGAACAAAGGATGGTTATATATTTTGAGATATATTTTACAATTTGATTTAAACATACACAATTATTAATAGAGATTTCATATTATAATAAAGTTTAGGGACTGAATCAAATGGCAGGTTTCTTTTCTCTGAACTTTAAAAGTATACAAAATGCATCTTGCTAGCATAAAAACATTTAATGGCAAGAGTCCAACTCTATGTTTCCCAGGACGTGAGTGGATATTGTCATTTCTGAAAAGCTGTACCTGTTCTTGACTTAGTGTGGAACCTGACTCTTTCCTCTTACATCATTTTTCACTTTCTTTGTGGAGCTGCATTTGTCTTACTACCTAACTGGAGTGAAATCTTCTTGAGGGCAGGGATGATTCCTCCTGAATCACCAGACTCTTACTCAGGATAAGGATAATGCTTTGTTCATTAACAACACTTACTAAAAACTCTCCCATGAACTAATGAAAATTTCATGTATCACACTGAATAGTCAGTTAAAAGCCAAATGAATTTTCAAGTTATTCAAAATAAAAAAACCTCTATTTGAAAAGTTACCCAACACAATAGCCTTAAAAAATAATAAATCAATTCAGTAAGGTAGCCAGTTCAAAATCAACACAAAGAAATCTGTAGCCTTCCTCTATGTAAAGAATCAGTCAGAAGAAGAAGAAATTAAAAACACCACTCCATGTACCATCACACCAAAGAAAACTAAATACCTGGGAGTAAACCTAACAAAAGACATGAAAGACCTATACAAAGAAAATTATAAAATATTTTTAAAAGAAATATAAGAAGGCCTTAAAAAATGGAAAGACATTCCCTGCTCATGGATTGGAAGAATCAATACTATCAAAATGGCCATACTGCCAAAACCAATCTACAGATTCAATACAATTCCAATAAAAATCCCAATGACATTTTTTTAAAGAAATAGAACAGCCGGGCACGGTGGCTCGTGCCTGTAAGCTTCAGCCTATGAAGCCGCCAGGGCTAGGGATCACGGTTTGAGTCCCACCTGGGGCCCGTAGCAAGACCTAGTTCCAAAAAAATAGCTGGGCGTTGGTGGTGCATGCCTGTAACCCAGCTACCTGGGAAGCTGAGGCTGGGGATTGCTTGAGACTGTGGTACCCTGGACAGCGGGAGCCTGAGGTTCTGTGGGCAAAAATAGTGAGACCTAGTCTCAAAAAAAAAAAAAAATAAATAAATAGAGCAAAAATTACTGAAATTTCTATGGAACAATAAAAGACCCAGAATACTCAAAATCCTCAACCAACAGAAGAGAGAATGAACTATTATAATTCCAGACTTCAAAGTATACTACAAAGTCATAATAATCAAAATAGCATGGTACTGGAACAAAAACAGACAATCAGACCAATGGATCAGAATTGAGTGCCCAGAAAAAACCACATCTGTATGGTCAACTAATTTTTGACAAAGGGGCAAAAAACATACACTGGCACAAGGATAGCCTCCTCAATAAGTGGTGCTGGGAAAACCAAGATACGCAAAAAAAAAAATGAACCAAGACAACTCCCTCACGCCTTGTACAAAAAACAACTCAAAATGGATAAAAAACTTAGATGTAGCCTAAAACCATAAAATACATAAAGGAAAACTTGGGCAAAACTTTACAAGAACTACACTTAAGAAAATCCTTTCAGGACACATATACAACTGACAAAAAAATGAAGAAAAACATAAACAGATGGGACTACATCAAACTAAAAAGCTTTTGTACAGCAAAAGAAACAACAACCCAAACAAAAAGAAACCCAAACAAATGGGAGAAAATTTTCTCCCTCCATATAAGCAATAAGGGCCTAATAACAAAGATACACAAAGGCCGGACACGGTGGCTCGTGCCTGTAAGCTTCAACCTATGAAGCGACCGGGGCTAGGGATCACGGTTCGAGTCCCGCCTGGGTCCCGTAGCGAGACCTAGTTCCAAAAAAATAGCTGGGCGTGGTGGTGAGCACCTGTAATCCCAGCTACCTGGGAAGCTGAGGCTAGGGATTGCTTGATTCCGTGGTACCCTGGGTAACGAGAGCCTGTGGTTCTGCGGGCAAAAATAGCAAGACCTAGTCTTAAAAAATAAAAAAAGATACACAAAGAACTCATACAACTTAACAAAAAAAAAAAATAAAACAAAGCAAAAAGTCCAGTCAAAAAGTGGGGAAAAGAATTAAAAAGACACTTCTCCAAAGAGTAAATACAAATGGCCAACAGGCATATGAAAAAATGCTCAACATCACTAATAATCAGGGAAATGCAAATCAAAACCACACTGAGATACCACCTTACACCAGTAAGCATGGCCCATATGAAAAACAAAAAACAAAAAATGGACAACAACAAGTGTTGGCATGGATGTAGAGAAAAAGGACACTCTTACTCTACTGGTGGGAGTGAAAATTAGTCCAGCCACTATTGAAGGCTGTGTGGAGGACCCTCAAATAACTGAAAGTGGAACTACCATTCAACCCAGCAATTCCACTACTAGGAATCTACCCAAAGGACACAAAAACACTAATTGAAAAAGACACAGGTCCCAGGATATTTACTGCAGCACTATTTACAATTACCAGGATATGGAAATAACCCAAAACTGAAGAATGGCTGAAAAAGATGTGGTGTATCTACACAATGGAATATTATTCATTAAAGAAGACAAACCTATGTCATTGGCAGCAACATGGTTAGAGCTAGAAGGAATTGTGTTAGCGGAAATAAGCCAGAAAGAAAAAGAGAAATACTGGATGATCTCATTAATATGAGGACTACAGGGAAAACAAAGAAACAAACAAACAAGAAAAATATAAAACGGCCAATAGAATTGAGGCATAGAGAAGGAAAAGGAGAGCAGGAGAGGGGGAGCAGGGTAAGAATGGAGGAGGGGGAGGGCAAAAGATATAAAGATGATTTGTGAGTGACCAGATGGTGGGAGATACTCTGGGTAGACAATGATGTGATATATATACATATATGTATGTGTGTATATATATATGTGCAATCAAAAAAATAAATCTTTCGCTATTTGAAAAAAAAAGAACAGGAAAAAAATTTGATTGTGAATAAATAAGACATAGCATTGACTTGATTCATTTAACGTTACTTGTCTTTTAATCAGATGTCTACAGCTTTTAGTGTTCTTTGGGGGAGAAGAAAAATATTATTCTAATAGTTAAACTTCATATTGCAAAATTATCCCTTTAAAGATACACAACCCATTTCTTTTTCTGAAACCATCACAAGGATGGAGAAACTCTATTAATGGACTTTTAAATTCTAGTTTATAGCAAAAATGAAGTTTTAAAAATTATTTGAACCAAAACATATAAAGTGAATTATATTATAATAACTATTCCCTCTCACCTTCGAAGAAGATTATACAATCTCTGCTTTATTGTCTTGTGTGTCTGTGACATTAGGCTTCCTGAAGAGAGTATACTTGCCACCACTACTAACAGCCAGGGCCTCGTCTAGGCCAGGAGAATGTTAGCAGAATTGGGACATGTAGAATGCTAGGTCTTTCAAGTTTCCAACAGCACCAGAGGTGTTAAAAAGCTAACTGTTACATTTCCAGAAACTTGGCAAGCCACTTGTTAAGCTGCTAGTAGCTTGAAATCAGCCATGGTGGGAGGATGCACATGATGGAAATAGAAGAGATGGCAATTCAGGACTTCTCCCTCAAAGTTGGTTCCATCACACAGTGCACTTGTTTGCAAAGAGGCAATCTTTCTATCTGGACTGGAATCAAGGAAGGTGGTGGACTACAGCTTCAGCTGTCTGCCACAGATGCCATTCACTTGAGAAATGAATCTTATTGGAAATCACTCAGATAGTGTTATTTATTCCCTTAGCACAATCCGTCAAAAACTGACTGATCTACTATATTAATGTCATTACTTAACTGACCCACTATATTAACGTCATTACTTTTTAGTGAACAACATTGGCCCTACCTTTATCTGTTCAAATCTGGGTTTGAGAGATTTCTTCCAACAACTTTTGCCATCACAGACACCTTGAACCTGAAACAATGAAAACGACACTCAGAGACTCAAGGCCAGGAATCCAGGTCTTGGAAGGTGAATGCAAAAATACACAACAAAAATTGCAATTAAAAAGAAAATCACTAAACACCATCGTTTTTAAACCTGGGCAGGCAGAAGTTTGTCCCCTGCGACCTGTCCATCGGCAGTAACCCGGCCAGCTCGCCCACGCACGGATCACCCGTGGCCGCCCCACCTTCCACCCCCAGACCCAGAATTGGACGCTGTGTCTTTAAGGGGGACGCGGGAGGTTTCCGCACAGGACAAAATGTCCGCGAGGACCCAGGAGCGTACGGGCCAACCCGCACTCCTGCCCGCCGCTCGTCCCTGCCGCGCGTCGCGGATGCTGGGGTGAGTGTGGGCACGGGACTGGGTGGCGCGCGCGCGCCCAGGGCGCCTGGGGGCGTCCCCGGCCAAGGCTGGGAGGGGGGCCGGAAGTTGCCAAGTTGGGGTGCCGTGAGGGGGACGGGGCCCACCGGGGCCTCGGGACTTCAGGTGAGTCAGAATCCTCAAGGCCGCACCGTTTTTACTCGCTCGAGTGCGGACGCCCGAGCTGCGCCTAGCTGGGATGCGTTGCTCTGTGAGGCGGCCCGTTTCTTTTCCTCCAGCACTTTGTTTTTGCTCCTTCACGGCTGTCTCCCTCAAAAAGTTACATCTGGGACTGTCCAGAACCATCCGCTTTGCCTTCATTAAAGTTGCCTTCATTAAAGTTGCCCATAAATCAGACTTCTAACAGTACAGGGACTGGATGCCCTAGATTGTGCTTTCTCCACTTGAGCTGATTCAAAGGTTTTGCACGTTGGGGAATAACCAAGCCAGCCAGTCGCTCAGTGAAGAATCACCAGCCCCACTTCCTTGCTGTTCTAACAAAAGACTTTTCTGATCCATTCGTAATATACTGGAGCAGCTTGCTGGAATTACTTCCTACATTGACCAAGTGCGTGAAGCTGATCAAGCAAAGTTCTTTTTCCCACCTTGGAAGAAAAAAAAAAAGTATCTGCCAACAATGCAACTTCTAATTAACCAAGCCTACAAAGATAGAGTGTTTCAGAAAAACTGTTGTAGCAATAGTCTAATAAACTGACATCATTAGGGTAGTTATGTTATGGACTTTTCAAGAATGTTATTGTATGTACACCTGACTTATTTATTTTGGTCAAAGTAGCAACTGACAGTAAAAGGTATTTAGAAGCCAAACACAAGTAATTCACAATTAAAAAAATTCTTTGTGTTTACAAAGGCCTTTAAAGTAGGACAACGTTAAAATAAAATCCTTGAATTCTTATTAAATTATGCATTTTACAAGCTAAGATGGATTAATACCCTTCTTTCTAGGAACATATGTATCAAAGTAATGTAGAAATAAAGGTCCACTGTAAGTCAGAACACTTCACAACATGTATTTTAAAAAATTAATTAATACAAAGAGTGCTTCTGAGCCTTTTAGCTTAGGGCAGAGGTTTCTAAAAGTCTGGCTTACCACAATGAAAGACGACCTTTGATTCATCAGACAACTAGTTGTAGATGCAGTTAATTTTTTGCAGCCATGTGAAATCTTTTTCTAAGTTTTTTTTCACTTACCCTTTTATTCTCTGACTCAGGTATCTACATTTTACACTTTAGAGGCATTTTTACTTGCCTTTTACCTTCATCTAAGCCTCCAGCCTGGTGATTCCAGACTAATATATCTAATTGTCTAGATCTGTTTATAAACAGATTGACACATGACAGTAAACTACTATTTTAACAGAGATGGACAGGTAGTAGATGAATGAATTTGGTTTTCTTGATACTTCAGTTATCCAGGCTAATTATTTGTTTTAATCATAATGTTCTATGTTAATTAAAGTTACTGGTGGATGAAGTAAATGAAAATGTTTTTAGTGTTACACAAGTCTGTCTGGATTTCACATTAGTGTGACTCTCTCACTTAAGATCCAGGCTTAACCTACACATAAATCCAGGTGAAGTCATCAACCTTGATTATAAAAGAACAGATGAAGTTGTAAATTCATTTATTATTTTATTTTGAGAACGCTGCCTGATTCTCGGGCCTGTATTCTACTTTTGTGTGTATGCAAGTGTTAAGTTTAAAATAACAAAATTAAATTTCATTGGTAGTTTATAGGATGAGCCTCAATGTTAAAATCATAGTTACACAAATAATTCATCCAGATTTTGATCTCTTCCTTTATCCTCTATATTGGTATTCAGGGAGGTTGTATGGGGAATCGAGTTAATCCAGTAGGTAATTAGGAGAATAGAACTTCTTCACAATTAACTGAAGACCAGAGGTAATTAATGTGAGCTTATTATAATCTGGTAGCTTTTCTTTTTATTTTTGAGACTAGGTCTCGCTATTTTTTTTGCCCATGGAACTGCAGGCTCACGTTGCCCAGGGTACCACAGACTCAAGCAATCCCTAGCCTCAGCTTCCCAGGTAGCTGGGATTACAGGCGCGCATCACCATTTTTTTTGCGCGCCCAGCTATTTTTTGGGAACTAGGTCTCGCTACAGGCCCCTGGCGGGACTCGAACCGCGATCCCTAGCCCCAGCCGCTTCATAGGCTGAAGCTTACAGGCACAAGCCACCATGCCCAGCTTATCTGGTAGCTTTTTATTCACGCCTTGAATTTATACAACACCAGAGAGTTCAACAGGAGATCACTTGCATTATGTGATTTCAGCCATCCATTTAGGGGCAGATAATTTTATCATCTCCCTTGATAGATGGGTATTCAAGTGAGCTAGGATGAAGAAATGTAGAAAGGGATTCATTTCATACAATGCATCATCTGCTGAACACCTTCCCCTTGCCAGGGAGATGAGGAGTAAACTACTCTCCCATCACATCCTTACTCTGCTATGGATTTAGAATCTCTGTCTCTTAGACAGATAAGAGTGAAAAATCCCACACTGAGCAATCCCACAAAGAGTTTCCTCCAGAGCCAAATGGCATGCTCTGTGTATACAAGATCTCTGAGCAACACATCCATACACTTTGCCACTGGTCTATTTGCTCCAGCCTCCATAATTAAGGCTGACTCACCCTGCCTTCATTCATGTGTTTCAGGATTGTTTTTATCCCAATTATTTTTCAGTTATGAATAGAACCTATGTGATAAACTCTTTTCCAACATAGACACATAAGCATATGCAGGTTTTCTTAGTAGGTTTTTTTTTTTTTCGTTTTTCTTCTTCCTGTCATATCAGTCTCCTCAGCCCACTGTGTGTTATATATATTTCTGTATTATACACTTCTATATTTTGCTTTCTTCTCTGAACAGTTCCTTCAGCAAACTCTTCATCTCTTCAGATTATTTAACAAAGTTCTACCCAATCCATCCTTTTAACAACTGCACACTATTCCCCTGGTGTGACTATATATTATTTAGCCAGTCATTCTCCTGCTGACAGGCATTCCTTTATTTCCAGGCTTACAGCCATTCTGAATTAACAATGTAGTAAACATCCCCAATATATAACTTCACATATTGCAAGTAGAACTTGTTCTACAAAGTAGAGTCCCAGGAACCCTGGCTGTGTATTTTCAATTAGTAGAAGTTACCAGACTGCTTTCCTAAAAACCTTCACAACTCTACTAGTAACGCATGAGTGTATCATTTTTTCTAGCTTTAATTGGCAGATCTCTTCATTTTTTTTTTTAATGTGATGGCTGTAAAATGAGATTTCAATGTTACTTGACTAGCACTTTTTGAACTTAAGTAATATTGTGCATCTGTTCACACAAATTTCCTGGCCATTTGATTTTTCTCCTAGGTCATTTGCCTATTCATATTTCTCTCCCATTTTCCTGTTGAGCTGTTTGTCTTGTTCTTGTCAGTTTGTAAGGTCTCTGTGTGTTTGGGTTTTGGCTGAAGAGTGTAAGACTTCCCTCCAAGTCAGCTAGCTTGACAACTTCTCTCCCACCACAGTGTAGGAGCAATTTAAATGAGCTCAGGAGTTATTTTGCAGAACTAGGCAGGAACTGTTATGCGGAACTGTTATGACCTGTGGCCACTGACTGCTAGTCAATCTTAAGATACTGAATCTGAACAGAAGATTGTAAATTGAGCCAGACTGTAGATGAGCGTGGAGGTCTGAGAAGGTGAGGCAGTTACATACTGTGCTGCCTTCCACTGGTTAAGACCTCCAAGAGCGAAGGCTAGCCAAAGCAGAGGAGGTCCCTCTGCCGCTCAGAGGGGCAGCACTGTGCTGGCCAACATTTGTGGTGCTGCTGGTACCTGGCTCAGAGGAGGCCTTCCTCCAAGTAAAGGATTAAGACATCAAAATCAGTGCTTTTCATCCTTGTTTCCACTTTAGTTCTCCTAACAGATGGCATTCATGTATGTGCCACTCCTTGGAGCAGTCCAGATTTGAAGAAACTAGAGAAATCTTACAGGGAGGTAAAGCAAGACTATTGTTTTCACTGTTGGCACATTTTAGGGGAATATCAGTAATGATTATTCTCAGATTGTGGCACAGATAAGAGCATCTGTAGTTTTTGTGCAATTTGTAATCTCCAAGAATTCAAGACCAAATCCTTGATATTATGCAAAAACTTGACTCAAATGTAAACGGAAGTGGAATTCTATATATAAAAAAATCAACGTAGAAAACAATTTTAGTTAAAACTGGGTAACAAAATATTTTAAGGACTAAAACTTGACTGTTTACTAACCATAGTAGATAAAGTTTTAATTATTCTTAAAGGTGCTCTGTAACTTCCCTCATCAACCCACCACTCCTTTAGCAATTGAGTATACCCACTGAGAGAAATTAGCCTTTATTTTCTAAAGGCCTTTTCTACTAATTGGTCATCATGGGTAATTATATTCAAATCAATGCCTGCTTTACTAGAAGATACTTTTTTTTGCTTGGAAACAACTGGAACTTGTCTTCTTTAATAAGTTCTGATAAGTTTGCTATTTTTTGCTTAATGGGAGAGATGAGGTTGAATGTCCTGAGTTGATAGGAAAGACAGAAATAATGACATTTAGAACACTATAATGCATCTATAACAAGACAGCAGCTGAATTAAAAACTTATATACACTAAATGCTGTTATTATAGCAACTTGTTTCTATTATTATAGCAACTCATTTTCCTGTTCTTTATCTTCAGACATTCTGAGTGACACTAAGATTCTAGAACTTTCTCTTCTCCACTGCTATTGGTTCAAAATTTGACAGTATGAGTGGGCACTGGTTGTCTTCACTGTGCCTCTTTCTCCCAACTTGCCTTAATTTTCCCCTTGAAATAAGTTCTCAGGAAAGCTTCAAGAATCTGTAATACATTCTCATTATTTTTAAAGTGTCAAAGCAAACCTGCCTAAAAAACACACATCTGGGCCTTTGTGAAGTTATTTTCCAAAGATAAACTTCATCTTTTTCTGTTACCCCTTGTTTAAAAAGGTCCTGTGGTGGCCAATTGTTTTCCTAGAAGAGAACACTTTCACTGCATTTATTTATTTGTTTGTTTGTTTGTTTGTTTTTGAGACTAGGTCTCGCTATTTTTGCCTGTGGAACTGCAGGCTCTCGTTGCCCGGGGTACCATGGACTCAAGCAATCCCCAGCCTCAGCTTCCCAGGTAGCTGGGATGACAGGCGCGCGCCACCACGCCCAGCTACTTTTTTGCAACTAGGTCTCGCTACAGGCCCCAGCGGGACTCAAACCGTGATCCCTAGCCCCTGCCGCTTCATAGGCTGAAGCTTACAGGCACGAGCCACCGTGCCCGGCTTCACTGCATTTTATATGGATTTCTTTAACACATATTTTGGTGGGCAAAGTCAGAAGCAATTCTTTTCTTTATTTTTTTACAACTTAAGTAGAGGTGTTGACTAAGCTGTGTCCTTTACAATATATATATAGTTGGGCTATGTGTTCTAGAATGGGGAATATAGAAAATTAGTCAGGCAGTTATGAAAGGATCAGGAAAAATGAACAGCACAGGTGTTAGTCATTATTGCTAATACCTATTTGAAGACTGTTTAACTGAATTTCTTATGCAGGACTCCTTGATCTCTGAATGTACTCCTTGTACTGCTGATGGGTCTTCAGGATGCAGGAGTCAAGCAGCTGCAGTGTCTATCCCAGAGCACTTGGGTTAGTTGAGACCCTGAACCAATGGCAGGGCCTGAAAATATGGCCCACCATCAAATTTAAAGATAAAGGTTTTAAAAACTTTTGTATATTGCTTTTTTTGTATATTGCTTTGTATATTGCTATTTCCTAAATGTGCATATTTTAAAAGATATTTTAATGGCCTGTAGTTGCCATTTTTCTCAAAAGCACATTGTTTTAAAAATTCTCACTAGCACACTGTTTTGCAAAGACAAATAGCTTTTCATCTTGAAAAAAGGTCCCTCCTTGAAAGTCTGTACTGCTGACCCTAAAGAAACAACATTTTCACTCCCAAAAAGATGAACTTTTTTTTAGGAGAGCAAAGAGTTGGTAAAACTAATGTATACATACAGCACTTATTTATCCCGTTCTTTCCATTTAAGAAACGTGGCTTCCCATGTTTAATATAAGCACTGTTAGCTGGGAAACCATACGATTTTGAAAAGAATTCCTAATTAAGAAAAGGATGTCTAGACTTTCTAAACTTTTTTCCCCCTCTGAAGACTCAACAGTTAAGACTGAGAAAGAAACTGAGTCACCGACCCTAACTAATCATAGGCTCTTTATCCATAGTGAAAACAAGGTGTGGTTTTGATACAGGGTGACTTGACTGGATGGACAGCCGGGGCCTCTGGTAGTGATGTAGTTGAGAATGGTATTGGGTCCCATACTGTCCTAATGGGCAGGATCTGAGATAAAGACCCACGAGAAGAAACAGATAGCATGATGAGTATGCACAAAAGAGGAGGCCGGGAGCAACCCATGGAGAGGTGTGGGAGACAGGAGAATGGCGGGCAGGTGAAGAGTAGCCTGAGTGACCGGGTTAGGAGGAAGCCCCCGGGAGAGTGAGCTGGTGGTGGCGAGGAGCCATGGTGGGAGAGTGGCCAGCCCAGGAGTATCCGGTGTGGAGTCAGATGCAGAATGGCAAGATGGGGGTGACCAGGGGCTGCTGAGGGCAGGCATGGTGAATGTGACCGCCAAAGGCGGTCCTGGAAAAGGAAGTGCGTGGCATAGGAGCAAGGTGGCCTGGAAATCTGCTGGAGACCTGGTACCTGGAAAAAGGTACTAGGTTTGGAAAACTGATTTTGTGAGTACTTGTTGAAAAGTTGAAAGCACCTTGGAGAAGCTGAACAGTTCGGAGCGCTGGTAAGAGAAGCAAACAGAAGACAGAAAGGAGAGACTGGATTTTGCAGAATGCCTGCCTCAGGTTTGGAGGGGCTTTGGGCCCTGTTTCCTCTTGAACTACAGTCTCAGAAGTTATGCATCTGAAATAAAGTCTCAGATGAACACAGTGCTCCTGTGTATACACATTTAATTCTGTTGTTCTTACTTCTGCAGACACTGCAGACAGAATGAGGAGTGAAGAGTCGGCAGTGACCATGGAAGAGACCAAGCCAGAAGATGCCGAGGCTTTGGGTGGCCCGTGTGCGGGGTCGGCGCCGGCGCCTCCGGGCTGCTTGGGGGCGCCCTATGCCGAGGCCTGGGGGTACTTCCACCTCGCCCCCGCGCGCCCGGGCCACGCGGCGGGCCACTGGGCCACCTGTCGGCTCTGCGGAGCACAGGTGAGCCGCGGCCCCGGCTTCCACGCGGGCACCCCCGCGCTTTGGAAGCACCTAAAGAGCGCGCACGGGCGGGAGCTAGAGAAGAGCGCTGCCCGCCGCTCACCTACAGCTGGCGCCGGCCCGCCGCCCCCGGCCTCGGGCCCTTTGGCGGCCGCGGAGGGCGACTGGGCGCGTCTGCTGGAGCAGATGGGCGCTCTGGCCGCGCGCGGGAGCCTGCGCGAGCGGGAGCTGGCGCGGCGCGAGGCTGCGGTGGAGCAGGGCGAGCGCGCACTGGAGCGCCGGCTCCGGGCCCTGCGGGAGGAGGAGCGCGCCCTGGCCCAGGCCCGGCGGGAACTGCAGGCGGAGAAGGAGGTGCTGCAGGCCCGACTGCGGGAAGTGAGCCAAGGCGGAGGCACCTGGACGGCACCCGTCGCCCCGCAGCCGGCTCCGCTCAAGAAAGAGCCCGACGCGGAGAGGGACGGCCGCGCCGTCACTAAGGTCCTCCTGTAGGCCTTCACCAGTTTCTGGGAACCGAGTCTCAGGTCCTTTGTCCCCTCACAGAAGCAGATTCTCCAAATGCGAGCCCTTGAGAAGCCCTCGGGACTCCAGAGCAGGACCCAGGATCACTTGCACCCTGGAGTTCCCTGGGGCGCTTGAGAGTGCGGGCTGCAGTGACTGTTGGCTTTCTGGGAACTTCAGTCCCATGTGTCAGTCCTTACTGCCTTCAACCTAGCTCTCACGGGGCCATGACCCGTAGACCTGTGACTTTCAGACAGAGCTTCTGTACACACCGAGACTCGCCACATCATTGTTCACCCCACATAAATGAGGATAAAGCGTTTTGTCCCCCAAAAGACTTCCCTAATGAGTCTGTCCAGCGCCAGTTTCTGAAAGGGGAAACAATTCCTTAGTTTCCCCATTTATCTCGTGCCTCATCAGGGTAGTCAGGGAGCAGCCTGCCTGGCTTGCCTGACAGTGCCAAGTGTCCTTTTTCTCACCTCTGCTTGTTCTTTCCCAGGTCACACCCAGTGATAGTTCTAGTAAGTTGCCCCCACTTTCCTCCCTCCCACCTCCTGCAGCAGGACTAGCCAGACGTGATTTCATCCCTTCGTTGCTAGGAGGACTGCTTGCTTCCATAGGGGTCACCATAGTCCTCTCTTCAGAGCTTATCTCCCATTCTTATAGGGTGTGCCCCCCCCCCATTGTCTCTTGTTTGATTGCAGATTTTAAGGACAGGTATGCTAAAATGGGAGAATGACCTTAGCTGGAATTTTTCTTCAGGGAGATGCAGGGGGAGAAAAAAGTAAAATGGTCAAGGTGAAACAGGTTTCCTGGAAGGTGGGAAATCAGGGTATATAAAGGGTGTGCAAACAAAGAGAAGGATTTGATTGGGATTCTAATATGGAGAGGGGATAGAGAGAGAGGTTTAATGAAGGAGAGATGGGAATCGGCCATCTTGTAAAGATGTGAGCCATGTGAGCTTGGCCATGTGGCCACCGAGGGCCTGCAACCCTTGGCTGGCCCAGGCTGGCAGCATGTGTGCTGAATGCAGTTAAGGAGTTTGCAGATTAGAACTCCGTGTTGGAGTTTGTTTTGCTGAGTTTAACTTGTGTCTGCGAAGGCCGGGCAAAAGACAGGCCTGAAAAGAAAGTGAACTTGGCTGGGTCCAGTACCATGAAGTTTCTGCTACCTGAAGGTGACAAGGAGAAGACAGCGTGAAAGACAAGGAGGAGCAAGCCAAGGGAGCAGCCAAAGAAACATGTCTTTAAGCGTCTGGAGATGGGCTCTGACTGGACATTGGTGAGATGATCAGGACTGAGAGACTGAGGATTTCTTGGCAATCTGGGAAAAGACTTTAAACAATACTAAAAAAAGTTTTAGACAATGTTAAAGTATTTTGAGTTTTACATGTTTCTTTTGTAGTTTAATAATTAGAAATCACTTTGTTAAAAATAAATTAGTCTGTACTAATAGTCTTGCATTGGTTTGGTATTTTGGTTGAGAAGGCTGGGGATGGTGGTAAAAACCCATGAGTGGAGAGTTTAAACTGTTTTAAAGTTTTCTTTTTTTTAGGTCTAAAAGAAAAAAAGCAGAGAGAAGCTGGTAGCTGATGTTTGCATATCAATGGTAAAGGTGATCAGTGAAAATGCTAATGAAGCGTGTGTAGGCTGCTTTGTAGAGAAAAGCAGGCAGATAGGTGTAAACAGTTAAAGTCAAAAAGACTTTTTTTAGACCCTGTTTCAGTTGGCGACCCCGGAGGCTGCCATCCTCTGGTTAATTAACCCAAGGAAATAAAACCCTTTCGTTAATTACCTTAACAGACAACAGTCAAAAGGTAGATGGTAAAGTTACAGATAGTAAAGTTAACTATGGTAAAGTGCAGACATGGATCTGAAATGGACAGGTTTTGTAATGTGCCTCTTTATGGGGATTCTGTGGGCATGCAGTGCAAAAGGTGATCAGTGAAAATGCTAATGAAGAGTGTGTAGCCTGCTTTGTAGAGAAAAGCAGGCAGATAGGTGTAAACAGTTAAAGTCAAAAAGACTTCTTTAGACCCTGTTTCAATTCCCCGCCACTTTTCCCTCTTCTCACTCTTCCACTGTTATTGGGCCTTTGCTCCATTAATGTTACTCTTCCTATGTCTCTTTCGCTCCCTTTCCCCAAACCCTTCATCTTCTTCAGTAAAACTCAGTCTTCCTCATACTGAAACGAAAGGTTCCCCTTACCCAGAAGCTGCTCACTGAAAACCATCCAAGGAGGGTCTATTAGTCCTTGCTGTTTATACTTCCTCCCTATTCTTTTCTGGCACTGATGGTCAACATTGTGCTACACTGGACTCTGGACCCACCAGTCTCCCAATAGCCAAATATGATTTGTTTTCAGCCTTTATTGTACTTTATCTTCTCCCTCAATTTTTTTCCTTGGTAGGCAGAATTTGCCTTTCATTCAGAGAACCCCTTTTTTCTGGCAGAGTGGTTCCAAAACAATTTTTCTTCAGACCCCCCCTTTTAAAAAATTTGTATTGAAAATTTTTAAGCACTTGGAAAAATTGAAAGGCTAGTGCAATGATTATCCATATATAGCCTCCACTTAGATGGAGCAATTGTTAACATTTTGCCATACTTACTTTTTCTTTACCCCATATGTGTATGATATTTCACCCTTAAGTATTTGAGCATCTATCTCTTAAAAACAAAGATATTTCTACATGTTACAATATGATTATCATACCTAAGAATATGAATTTTTTTGGCCGGGCACAGTGGCTCGTGCCTGTAAGCTTCAGCCTATAAAGCAGCAGAGGCAAGGGATCGCGGTTCAAGTCCCACCTGGGGCCTGTAGCGAGACCTAGTTCCAAAAAATAGCTGGGTGTGGTGGTGCACACCTGTCATCCCAGCTACCTGGGAAGCTGAGGCTGGGAATTGCTTGAGTCTGTGGTGCCCCGGGCAACGAGAGCCTGCAGTTCCACAGGCAAAAATAGCAAGACCTAGTCTCAAAAAACAAACAAACAACAAAAAAACCAGAATATGAATTATTTCCTAAGGTAGAATCCTTAATTAAGTTCCCAGTCGACTCAAGAGTATCTTTATATTTTTTCTAAAAAACAGGGTTCAAAGTTCATACATCACTTTCAATGTCTTTAGTCTTAGTTTGGAACTGTCTTATAGAATGTCTTCTAGATTTATTTGCTTCTTAGGCCTATTAATGCACTCATTCTTGACTCATCTACCTGTATAGCTATAATAGTCACCTCTGTGCCAATGACCCCCGACTACCTCCAGCCTGAATATTTTGTCTGGATCTGTTGTTCATGTCTAATCCCTTTTTGCATGTCACATCTATACAGATGGAAGATATGTCAACTCCTAGTCGCTACTCATGCAACAACTCTTAGCAGGTGCTGTAAGTAGATTAGGCATTTACTGTATATTTTACATGTATATTTTACATAGAACCATGGAGAGGTATTACTATGCATATTTTACTACTAAGGAAACTGATGTAGAGGATTATGTGTTTTGTATAAATCACAACTGGTAAGTAGTTGTGTTGAGAGGTAAATCCAATCTTTACCTCTAGAGATGCCATGCACCTAGCTGCTAGATTGTTTTCTGTTAGTCACCGAACTGACACCTATCGTCCTTCCTAGTGCCAATCCCAGATAGTACCATCAGTGACATTCACAAGTACTAAGTATTTACCATGTGCCAGGGTTGTGCTAAATTTTTTACAAGAATAATTGCATACTACATGGCAAGCCCACAGTGCTCTTCTGCCCGTTTGTAGAGGACAAGGTAAGTTTAGGGGAACAGAGTAATGTTTTTTAGCTGTAGAGCTACTTAGCTCTACAGAGGCTGGTATTTAAATTCTAGTCTCACTAAATCTTATGTCCCTGGTTACTGAGTATATTTCTATAAAATATCACACCTTTCATCCTCCTGATGCCATCTGACAAGCTTAGACCTCACTTGGATTCATCTGCCCCCATCCTTAGTCTTCCCTCAGTCCCCTATCTGATGTTCATATTGGCAAAAAGAAATTGCCCCAAGCCAACGTTGATCATATCACCTTTTCTGCTCAAAATATGCCACCCCTCCCATTAAATTACCCATTAGCTATAAGCTTTGGCTTCTCAGCCTAACATTCAAATCCCCCCACTCTGGTGCCAGTTTTAATCCGTCCCTACCTTACATCTACTGTAAGCTCCAGCCTGATAGACTTGTTCTTTCTCATGTGTTCTAGTCTTGGCACATCCATGTATATTATTTACCTTCCCTCAACTAAAAAGTCCCTTTGATCTGAGTATGAAAAATTCCACCCATTTTTCTTAAGATCAGGCTCAAATTTCATTAACTGCATGAAACTTTCCTCATTGAGAGGATTCCTTACTTCTCTAAACTTTTAGCATTTGTATCTCATGTCCCTTAAAGCAGAACCCGTTAAACATTGGGCAGGGTTCCTGTTTTACCTCCCTTGCCAAACCTTGAGCCTTTGAAGATCAGAAAGGACTCTACTCATTCTATATCCACAGTGCCTTGCATGTGACAGTTGCTCAACAAATATTTAATGCACTGAACCCAGTCTATGAGTTCAAGATTTTTTGTTTTCACATAATGGTTAATTTACCTTTAATTTCAGATTTCATAACAAAAACAAAAAAATGAGCCTAAAAAGAAATAGCAGCAGTAATTTTTAAATATTTAGTCAATAAAGATTTTACTGTGACTTATTGGGTTGATATAAATCCAGTTAACTACTAGCATATTACTATCAGTAATGTTTTTCTTAGAACTGTTTTTCTTTATCCTAGTAACACAAATTCAATCTAGAAAAAAGAAAAAGGCTGAAGTCCTATCACTTTGGTAAAATTGCTTGACAGTTTAGCATATTCTTTTGTTTTTTGCAGTTTTATCTTTTACAATAGTGTAAGTTATATCCCTTAGGTATTGAAGTGTAACTTCTTCATGTGGATAAATTAAGCTGTAAAATCTGAATTGGATTTTTTAGAAGGAAAAAAAAGAAACTGGAAATGTCACCCTTCTATTTCACCAATTGTTAAGATTATTACCATATCAAAGATTTGGAATCTTAACTGCCTCTTCAAGAAAACAGCTATTGGGTGTCTGAATAGCCTGTTGAGGGAATTAAGTTGGCCTTACTGATGACTGGTGTGGGAGTTAAGGGATATTCTTTTTATATGCTTCTTCATTGTGTATGTAGTTTTTTTTTTTTAAACCAAGCATGAATTAATAAAGTAAAAATTTGCATTTTGCAAATGTAAGGTCCTCATAGTCAGCATTTAGCTTCATTAGTGAGAATATAAAAAACCTTTTACTGATACCCATTTCCAGAAAGTAATGTAGCCCTTGTCTACTCCATCTACATTATGTAGCAGAGGATAAAAGTGAATCGGAGTTGCTACTCCTTTGTCAGGTAATAGAGGCCGTAGTGGCTCACCTGGCTCTAGTCTCCTTAGCAGATTATATCAGCTGCCTCTGTGGTCTTAAGGATTTCTGCTTGCTCACCTGTCAGGATTACCAAGCTGAGCTGGCATCCTACTATCAACTAAGTGGTGGGACTTGAGAGTGCAGAAGTGGTGGCTTTTTGACTGTGGTATAGTCTGCAGAGATGTCACTACCAATAGGTGACACTGACATGCTTCCCCAATATTTTTTTTGGGGGGGACTAGGTCTTGCCCATGAAACCGCAGGCTCACGTTGCCCGTGGTACCTCGGACTCAAGCAATCCCCAGCCTCAGCTTCCCAGGTAGCTAGGATGACAGGTGCATGCCAATACGCCCAGCTATCTTTTGGGACTAGGTCTCACTGTGTTGCCCTGAGTGGGACTCGAACTGTGATCCCCAGACCTTGCTGTGACTCCATAAGCTCTCACAGGCATGCACCATCGTGCCCGGCTACCTCCCCAATATTGATAGAGCTTCCCCAATTTATGTGACCAGGATGGCTAGAGCACGACACAGATGCTGTCTTTGTGAGCAATACATGCAGTGGCAAGGTGGACAGCTGGAACTGGGATACAGACTGTGCCCTGGACCCTAGTCCTAATTCCTGTCATGATGTAAAGTGTATAGACAACTTTCTTAAGGTTAAAATTTGGAGGAGGGGGTGTGGGTAAAACCTGGTAATGACAACCAAACTTGAAAGAGCTATAGCTTAAGTAGCCACTCCTGGAGGTTTGAAAAGGGAAGAAGTTAGATTGGTTCAGGTTATTTCTATATAAATGATTGTACCTTTTATGTTTTCTTTGCTATACTGCCCTAGACTCACTGGGGAATTCTATTTCTAGAGGTTTGAACCTCCTACCTTTCTCCTACCTAAATCTGTTTCTGTCTGGAAAATGGATGAGGTGATTATTAGGGTTCCCATAATCAAATCACTTATACACCATAGTTGTAGTAAGTTTGACCCTAGTGCACTATAAATGATAGGGTGTGCTACCCCCCCCCCATTGTCTCCTGTTTAAGATTGCAGATTTCAAGGACAGATGCTAAAGTGTGAGAATGACCTTAGTTGGAATTTCCCTTCAGGGAGATGCAGGGGGAGAAAGAAGTGAAATGGTCAAGGTGAAACAGATTTCCTGGAAGGTGGGGAAATCAGGATATATAAAGGGTGTGCAAACAAAGAGAAGGATTCCAATATGGAGATAGAGAGAGAGGTTCAATGGAGGAGAGATGGGAATCGGCCATCTTGTAAAGATGTGAGCCATGTGGACATGGTCAGGCCTGGGGGCCTATAGCCTTTGGCTGGCCCAGGCTGGCAGCATGTGTGCTGAATGCAGTTAAGGAGTTTGCAGATTTGAACTCCGTTAGAGTTTGTTTTGCTGAGTTTAACTTGTGTCTGCGAGAAGCCGTGCAAAAGACAGGCCTGAAAAGAAAGTGAACTTTGCTGGGTCTGGTACCATGGAGTTTCTACCTGAATGACAAGCAAGAAGAGGACAGCATGGAGGAGCTGGAGCATGCCCAAGGAGCACGCCTAAAGAAAGATGTCTTCAAAACATGTGGAGAGGAACTCTGATTGGCTGATTTTGGTGAGATGATCAGAACTGAGACTGAGGATTTCTGGGCAATCTGGGAAAGGACTTTGGACAATGCTAAAAGAAAGGTTTTGGACAATATTAAAGTAATTGGAGTTTTCCTTAGATGGTTATAGAAAATCACTGTTAGAAATAAATTAGTCTGCATTGATAGTCTTGCACTGGTTTGGTATTTTGGTTGAGAAGGCTGGGGATGGTGGTAAGAACCCACAAATGTAGAGTTTAAACTGCTTTTAAGTTTTTTTCTTCTGCAGTTTTTGGAGCTGGGAGCTGAGAAGCAGCTGGCTGGCTGGCTTTTGCATATCAATGGTAGGCAGGTACAGTGAAAAAGCTAATGTCCTGTTTGTAGAGAGAAGCAGGCAGATAGGTGTGTCCAGTTAAGGTTAAAGGTAATTGCAAAGGAACTACTTATAGCCTACTTTGGAGAGAGAAACAGGCCTGTGTGTATTGAAGTAAAGGTAAAAAACCCTTCATGGTCACCCACTTTCATAAATACCTGAAATACAGTGATGTATAAACCAACCCCTCAGTAAATCTTTCCATTTAATTAAATTTTGTTACAGATATTGAAGAAAATGTTGAAAGTCATATATGTATGCTTGTTATTAAAATAATAGTGAAACATCAAACTTCAACAGCATTGCAGTACTAACTCTATCAGTCACTACCAAGAATGGGAATGTACACAGCATTAATTAGCATTTTCTCCTGTATTGTACTTTTTATTTTTACAACACCCTACAAGCAAGGCTGGTAAACTATGCTTGACAAACAAGATCCTAAAGTCAACAAAGTAAACAAGATCCTAAAGTCAACAAAGATCCTAAAGTCACATGCTTAAGACCATAAAACTAGTGAACAGATGACTTAGCATTCATGGGTCCCAGTTAGAGCTAAGGCTGACCACCTTTGGTGGTTCTGAAATCTCCGTGTCCTGGCCTGAGCATTTGCTGTTACTTAGATTGATGTTGGCTACCTCCCAATCACAAATGCTGGTGACTGAGTAAGCCAGCCAGATTTCCTAAAGGAAGTGAGGGTGGCCTTTCTATTGCTGTAGCAAATTACCACAAATACGTGTGGCTTAACACTTCCATCCTCAAAGCCTCCAAGGACCAGTTTTTTCTCACATTGTGTTACTCAGTCTCACTCTTCTACATATAGAGAACATGCTCTTTATTGTAAGGTTAGTTATAACCTAATTCTATTTGTAGCCTTAGTTCTCCCCTGGCAGGTAACATGTTGACAGGTTGCTGGGATCTAGGGAGCGCGGAGAAGAGAGGACATTTCCTGCCTATCACAGTATTATATTGCTTAATCTAAATCTAGCACTATTGAGTAGGGATGGCCTTCTTTCCCTGGATTATCAATACATTAGTGGAACCCTTATTTTGTTCCCTCATCAACATTAGTCTTTTCCAGTGCAGGGAGCACTGGGACAGACACTTAGAAGGTAGATGTAAAGGAATGCCTTGGAGGAGAGGCCTCCAAAGTTATGAAGAAAGCTATAAATTTATGCAATGATTAGGATTCTATTGACTAGGAAGGCCAAGTGCTGATGTGTGAGGTTTTAATCAAGTCTGTAAAGTCAGATGTGAATTAAAATCTAAGCTTTCAATCATGTTAGGTATCACCTTGGTAACCACCTTAAGCTTTCTGAAATCTACTTTATCAATGAAAAAGACAGAATATATCTTACACAGTTGTTATAAGAATTAAGATATTGTTTAGGAAATTTCTGACACAGAGTTTAAACTATATTCACTCTATTGTTCTTACCTGAATAGGAGCTTGAAATCAACTCATTGGAGTTCAAAGAGTAGAATCCCTGGGATGATTCCTGAGAGTAGCTGCATGCAAGCTACAAGCTTGCCTAAATGATTTTCCTTTATAATAGAGCTTTTTTTTTCTACCAAAACATAAATTTTATACCTGATTTACCAAATAAACTGCTATAGTCAAACAGCAATGTGACTTGTGACTGTGTTAAAGTACCAATCCGGGATTCTAGCAGCAAGAGCACATGGGTGATGCAAAGGCAAGAGGTATTTATTTTCTGATTTAAGTCAGGGTCCAGCACTGACCTGGATCACCGACGCAGCTACTATATCAGGGTGCTGCTATATTAGGGTGAGTGAGGACCCCGAGCCCCCACGTGGTTCTCTTTTATCCCTTAGTGAGGAGCTTGGGGATATGTAAACCATTTGGGTTTGCTAATAAGGGATAAGAGTCTTATCTGGCTAGTGAGGGGCTTTGCCATTTAAGGGGATGTTGCTGGCTGATGGCCAATGATGCCATATATGGTTGGCTTCTGGCTGACATGGCCCTTATGTCCATATAAGGTTGGCTCACCTACCCCTTTCCATAGAAGCCTAACTTTTTTCCAAAAAAAGAGGCTGCTTGATAACTGCTAACAAAATGGTTATCATTTGATATTTAACAACTGTGAAGTAATCTGACCAATCTTACAAGTAAATATAGCAAAATAAATACCCACCTAAGTAATTTTCCATTCAAAGTAGTAAGCTTGGAAGACTACACAATTATCTTTCTAGGAAAATTTTATTTTTGAAGAGCTGAAAATTACTCAAAACCCAGTCTGGTGAACATGTTAGTTGATTAACCAGATTAATATTTCTAGTTAGTAGGAGATTATAATAAAGCAATGTAATTATTTTTGTGTGGCTGATAAATTGGTCTTGGAAGTGTTATATATTAAGGTTAAGTAAAGGTAACATGGTAATAGTAGAGAATAAAGCTCATTTTAGTGGGCTTATGATATAAATGAATTCGGTAGCACTGGGAATCATTTTATATTTAAATAGTATTAAACATTTCTTTTTATGAAAACCTTAATTATGACATTCTCTGAAATCTGATTTCACAGTATTAAAATAAAGACTTTAAAGAAAAACATAAAAAGTGAAAGCTGTATTATTTCAGTATATATTCTCCTGGGTCTTTGGTCAAGAAAAGTAATGATCAGATGAATGAGTTAGAAACATTCCTAGCCTCCTAAGTCTACTAGTAATTGGAAGCTAAGTAACACATTGTCACACGTTTAAATACATCTAATAATATCCCAACTTCTCCCTGCCTTCTGCTTTCTAGGCAATTAATACCACAGGATTTTAACATAAATGAAGCTAGCTTTTCACTGAAATTTTCTTAAGTCTTTCTTGGTCAGCAAACAGAAGCTATTGTGTGCCTCAGTTCAACTGGTTGGAGTGGCACCCGCCATTAACATAGCTGACTTTGAAACAGGGTATAACGAACACTTTCTGACTTTAACACATACAGACCTGCTTCCCTCTCCAAAGCAGGCTACAAAGCAGTTCCTTTGCAATTACCTTTAGCTAGATACACCTATGCCTGCTTCTCTCCCTAGGAAGCAGGCTACAAGCAGGCTATTTACCTTTAACCTTTACCTTAACCTTGAACATTTCTGCCTGCTTCTCTCTAGAAAGCAGGCTGTAAACAGTTAAATTAGCATTTACACTGATCACCTTTACCATTGATATGCAAAAGCCAGCCAGCTGCTCTCTGTTTTCAGCTTCAAAAACTGCAGGAAAAAAAAAAAAACTTAGAAAACACAGTTTAAACTCTACACTCTTGTGGGTTCTTTTCACCATCCCCAGTCTTCTCAACCAAATTAATTATCAAACCAATGCAAGACTATCAGTGCAGACTAATTTATTTCTAACAAAGTGACTTTCTAATTACTACAAAAGAAAACATGTAAGACTTATATTACTTTAACATTGTCCAAAACCTTTCTCAGCATTGTCCAAAGTCCTTTCCCTAGATTGCCCCAAAATCCTCAGTCTCTCAGTCCTGATCATCTCACCAATGTCCAGTCAGAGTTCATCTCCAGACGCTTGAAGACATGTTCCTTTGTCTGTTCCCTTGGCTTGCTCCTCCTTGTCTTCCACTCTCTGTTCTCGTTGTCACCTTCAGGTAGCAGAAACTCCATGATGCTGAACCAGCAAAGTTCACTTTCTTCTCAGGCCTAACTTTTGCACGGCCTCTTTCAGACACAAGTCAAACTCAGCAAAACAAACTCCAACACGGAGTTCAAATCTGCAAACTTCTTAACTGCATCTAGCACACATGTTGCCAGCCTGGGCCAGCCAAGGGTTGCAGGCCCCCGGTGGCCACATGACCAAGCTCACATGGCTCACATCTTGAATCTTTCCATCCCATCTCCATATTGTCTCTGAAAAATTCGAAGCCCTTTTTGTTTGCACACCCTTTATACACCCTGATTTCCCACCTTCCAGGAAACCTGTTTCACCTTGACCATTTCACTTCTTTCTCCCCCTGCATCTCCCTGAAGGGAAATTCCAACTAAGGTCATTCTCACATTTTAGCATCTGTCCTTGAAATCTGCAATCTTAAACAGGAGATAATGGGGGGTAGTACACCCTATTATTGTTAGTGCATTGATAGTAACCTTGGGAAGAAAGAGTGTAGCTAGGAAGTGTAGCTAGGAAGTAGGTTATACTTGCCTTTTGCTTTAGTAATGCAAATTTTAAGGAGTTGGCAATGTTATGGAGATTTGACTTTGTGATTTGTTTCAGGTCCCAGGTGAACAAAGAGGTTGATTATACCAGGATATAGTTGGTGGCCCTTCCCTTCATTAGAATTTATGTTTGTTTTTTTTTTTAACTAGAGGGATTGAAGGGGAGAAGAAAAACAAGGCTTTTGTGATGAGATGATTGACAAGGCTCTGTTCCTGAAAGGGAGGGGAAACAAGGAGAGAGATATGAAAAGGGACTTAGGAGAGCCATTTTGGAAAATGAGGGTCCTGCTGTGATGGCTGAGGCAGCATGAGGCCCTGGGCTGGTGAACTCATGGGCCTTAGCATGCATAAGCTGATGGTGTGCGCTAAAGGAGACAAAAGAGTTTGGAGATTTGAACTTTGTGTTGGAGCTTGTTTCATCGAGTTTGATTTACATTTTTTTGGAGAGGCTGTGAATGTGGCTTGAGAAAATTGCCCTGATGTTGGTTCCTGTATGTTGTAGCTTTTCTACTGCCTAAAGATGAGATGGATGCTGAAAGAAAAGAAGAACCCATGTCTTGGACCACGTTTGGAGGAAGCTGAAACAGATGCCAAAGGAGAAAAAAAGGAATGTTGTATTTTTGGAACATGTGCTGGTAAACTCAGATTGATTGGACATGTGGTGAGGTGACCAGGGACTAAAGGACAGATTTGGACATATGGTGGGGTGACTGGGTTTTTCATGTTTATTTTGTAGCACATACTTAGGTAATCACTTGCTCACTTGTTTACTTAGTAATAAATAGTGTAATCACTTTTGACTCTGGTCTGGCTTTGGAATTACACAGCATGGCTGTGGGTGGGAAAACCCGAATGGGATGGCCAAAAGACAGGTCTAGGAATAAGTTTCTTTTTAGCTTGGGATAACTGGGCCTTGGGGCAAGCAGCAGGTATCTAAATAACAAAGATAATTCCTATGTGGAAGTTTAGGGGTTAATAAAGTCTTTTGCCACTTTGCATCAGATTAAAAGGTGAAAGTTTGTAGGAAAACTGGTAAAAAAGGATTTTTAGTAAAAGCCAGCCCCCTTTCTTCCCTACACAATCTATTAGGAAGCATGGCTTATAATCTAGATCTGTGTGGACCTATTCTGGTAATGATATAAAAAGTGGAGTCACCATTTTGGCACTTAAGCATTCCTTACCATACCACATGCCTCCACCATCACCACTCCACCAACACACATACAAACACAAACACACACTTGCAGCTCCGAAGGCACACACACACACACACACACACACACACACACACACACTTGCAGCTCCTAAAGCAATGCCATGAATCTTAAGACCAGTGTTTTTCTAACTGTAGAATACATTGTCCATTAGTGGATTATGTACTTTAATCATTGGGATTCATGATTTGGGAAACAAAAATAAGAGTGCATTTATAAGAATTAATAGCTAAGTATTGATAAATAAAACCTGTTATATGCACACAAAAATTTATGTATTGAGCTAGGATACAAATTATATTTCTTATTGTAGTTCATGGACAAAATGTTTTGAAAGCCATTGCTTTCGAGTTTGTGTTGTCTTTGCTCTGCTCCTTTTACATTCCCTGAGTCACACCATAGTCCCTTCATGTGAAGCTTCTTGCAGTGAAAACCTATCTGCTTTATTACTTCTATGCCTCTAAATGTCAGGCATGGTGCTAGGCATGTAATTGTAAGAAAAATCAAGGTTGTAGCACTTCAGAATCTAGGTATTATTCTAATCACGCAAATTAGCTCTGAACCAAAACAAGTGGTCTAAATAAAAGACATAAACTTTCAAGAATCTCTGTTGAAGCAACAAGTTCAGGAAGATACCCTTGAATAATCAGCAGAGATCTAAAGACTATGTCAGATTTAACTACATAACATGGTGGAGGAAGAGCATTCCAGATACAGCAGAAAGTATGTGGCCCTGAAATGAGAGAAAGCATGGCATCTCTGAAGAACTGGAAATAGGCCAGCATGCCACAGCCAGGAGAGCAAAGAGGAGAAAGGTACAAGACAGGACTGGAAGAGTTAGCAGTGGTTTGATCAGGTAGTAGCTCTTGCAGACCAGGACTTTGTTTTCTCATCTCAGAGTAATGGGAAACCATGAGAGGATTTAAGCAGGTGATGAAACAGAACTTGTGAAAGATAGAGTAGGGGCAGGAAGGAGCTATTGGGGAAATCAGTTAGGAGGCTAGTACAGTAGCCCAGTAAATGGTGACAGTGAATTCATTCACTATATTGGGAATTAATTGGGAGAAGAGAAAGGGTGATAGAGGGGAAATATGGGACTACCCCTAGTTTTCTAGCTTGCATAACTGGCTGGTGGTGCTGCCAGCTAAGAGAGTAAACTGGAAGACACCTGACTTGAAGAAGGCTGGGTTCAGTTTTGGCTAAGTTGCATTTAGGGTGACTTTGACTGGGATATATATCCTGGCTAAGACTGTTGTTGGAGGGTACCCCCATTAACATAGCTGATCCATACATTGATATAGCCAAAGAAAAAGTGGAGTTACTTTCCTGTTGCTTTACAATTGTAAATTTCAAGATTAGAATTCAGGTTTCTTTCAAAAGATAGAAGGGGGAAGAGGGAAAAACAAAGTTTTTGTGATGTGAGCTGATTGACAGGACTCCCTCCTGAGTCCACTCTGGGCAGGGGAAGGGTGGGGGTAAGAAGAATCAGCCATTTTGGGAAGGAGGAAAATGTGAGTCCAGGCCACATGACCAAGGCAACCTGAGGCCCACAGTCTTGGGCCCAGGCTGGTGAACTCACAGCTTAGTAAGCATAAACTGAGTGTGTGCTGAAGGAGTCTGGAGAGTTGAACTCCAGGTTGGAGTTTGTCATATCTGTGGCTGACTCAGATACTTTTGGAGCACCTGTGACCTAGGCCTGAACTTTGTTGGTTCCTGTATCTTGGAGTTTTTCTACTGCCTTAAGAAAAAAGCATGCTGCAAGAACACATCATGCCTTTGACCACATGCTTGGAAGAAGCTGAAACATGTCAAGGAAGGAAAAGGATGCCCTGCGTTTGGAACACATGCTGTTGAACTCAGATTTATTGGATGTGTGGTGAGGAGACTAGAGACTAAAGGACAATTTTGGACAACGGTGGGATAATGGGGTTTTCTTACATGTTTATCTTGTAGTTATATTTAGGTAATCACTTTGTTTAGTAGTGAAGTTTGTTCACTTTATAAGTTTGGTTTGGTTTTGAAAGTTCTGTCTTCAGAATTACAGTAAGGTGGCTGTGGATGGCGAAGAACCCACAATATAAAGTGCTTTGAAAGTTATTTTTCTCTTGGGTCTGGGAGAAGTCTTGGGACAGCAGGCAACTTGCAGGTATTTGAATAACAAAGGTAAGTGGTCTGTGGAAGCTTAAGGGCTGATAAAGGCTTTTGCCTTTATGGTTTAGAAAAAGCGGGCACATGGATTTTTAGTATGAAAAAGAGACTGCCCGCCCCCCTGGCACGGTTATAAGACAACCTGGAAGTCATGGTGATGACCGAAACTGGGCATACAAGAGCAAGGAAAACAGCCAGGATTGTGCCGATATTTTTTGCCAGTTCCTGGTGTTATTAAAATTACGTGTATGTAAACAGTTATCTGCACAATCATTCTTGCCATAAACATACAAATAATAAAAAAATGGATGTCTCCTTGGAACAGCATCCACCATTAACATAGCTGATGTTATGCATTGGAAGTTAACATTGAAAAGAAAGAGCAGTTAGGAAATATGAAATATTTCCCCTTTGCTTTAGAATTGTAAATTTCAAGGACCTGGCAATGTTATGGAGATTTGACTTTCTGACTTATTTCAGGACCCAGGTGACCAAAGCTTAGGTTAACTACCCCAGGATGTGGCTGATGGCCCTTTATTAGAATGCATAGTTTTCTTTGCATTCTAGGAGGAGGAGAAAAGAAAAACAAAGCTTTTGTGGTATGAGGTGATTGACAGGGGTCTCCCTCCCTAGGGAGAAAGGGCTAAATATACCTGTATGAAGAAAGGAAGGCTCAGTCTTCTGGGGAAGATGGAGACCCAGCTGTGGGGTGACAGCTGAGACATGGAAAAAGTTGGACCTTGGCCTGTGAGCATTGGCCCAGGCTGGTGAGATTTGTGATTTCTAGGGCTGGTCTGAGGGAAGCAGCATTGGGCTGTTAGGACAGAAAAGCAGAGAGGCCATGAGGTTTTACTGTAAACAGGGAATGGTCTGGTGCAGTAGAACTCATGAGCTTCAGCATGCATAAGATGGTGTGTGCAAAAGGAGCCTAAAGAGTTTGGAGATTTGAACTTTATGTTGGAGCATGTTTTATGTAGTTTGACTCAGATGTCTTTGGAGAAGCCATGAATAAGACTTGAGAAGATGGACTTGGTGTTGGCTCCTGTTTTACCTTCGAGTTTTTCTACTGCCTAAAGTTGAGAAGGACACTGAAAGAGAAGAGGACCACCATGTCTTGGACCATGTGTCTGGAGGAACTGAAACAAATGCCAAAGTGATAAGGGGTGCTGTGGTGAATTTGGGGGGCCATGGCCCACAGCATGGTGGTGGTGCATTGGGATGGCAGTCATTGTGCCCTGGTGGGCAGAGACTTGAAGAAGGGAAGCCAAGGCTTCTTGTGAGAGGGACAGGAGAGAAGATTTAAGAAGGGAGAGAGAGTGTCGAAAGACAAGGAGAGCAGAGGAGCAGCAGCGAGGCTGGATGCCTTGGCAGTAGGGTAAGGAATGAAGTCACTCTGTGGGCTTTCATCCCCTGCCCAGAATGGTGAGGAGCCTGGGGAAGCATGCTGGAGAAACTAGTGTCCTGTGTTAGCTGACTTGGAAATTTGATACTTGAAAACATGCTTTAACTTTGAAACTACAAAGTATGTCTGAAGAGAACTTGCTGCATTGTTGTTTTCATTGCAGATATCTGAAGTGACTGCTGCTGCTGTATCGAGTGAATCTTGCTGGTATCAGCCCACTTTAGAGTTGAAGCTGAAAGAATGTTGGAGCTGTGTCTTTTGGAGGAGGATCAACGACATTCTTGGTTTCTTCATTGTACTGAATCTCTCACTTTGAAGGAGGATTGACAACTCCATCTTGGTTTCTTTGGCTTGAAATCAATAGCTGTGCTTTTGGAAGATGGACAACGCAATCGTGGTTTCTTCATCTGGTTTGAAAGTGGGACAGTCGCCATTCTGTGGACAAATGTGGCCTAGGATCCATGTGCAGTTTCTGGGCTAGAGACTGAACTAGTTGGTAAGATAATCGAAGGGGGTCTATTGTATGCTCAGTGACTTTTGTATTGTCTTTTCAAATGAGTAAATGTTAAATGCCATTCACAGACCAGACGGGCTTGTGTGGTAAGATGGAGCAAACTCCCTCTCACCTGAAATGCCTCCAGCAAACTAAAAATAAAATTTAACACTAAATTCTTCTAAAGATGTGATGATGCCCACTGCCCCTCCAAAATGTTTACCTAAAAAAAAAATCTTCCTTAACAGAGCTAGCAAGGCTGGGCACGGTGGCTTGTGCTTGTAAGCTTCAGCCTATGAAGCGGCCGGGGCTAGGGATTGCGGTTCGAGTCCCGCCTGGGGCCCGTAGCAAGACCTAGTTCCAAAAAAAATAGCTGGGCGTGGTGGCACGTGCCTGTCATCCCAGCTACCTGGGAAGCTGAGGCTGGGGATTGCTTGAGTCTGTGGTACCCCGGGCAACGAGAGCAAAAATACTAAGACCTAGTCTCAAAACAAAACACAGAGACAGCAACCACCTGTAAGCAATCCCCCTGGCCCCAATTACCTCTCAAAAACTAATGTTAACCAATTAATTGTCTCACCTTTTGCCTTCCTTTAAAATTCACCCAATCCTTGCCCTGTCTCTATATATACCCCTTTCTTTTGTTAATAAATTGTCATTTGGGTCATTAATTCCAAATCAACCCTTGGCCTCTACAGCTAAGTCACCTCTCTTGTGGTCTCTTTCTTATACCTTGCACTCAGCAGTCAACAAGTAATATTTTGCCTCTTTATAAAGGTTAGTGTGTTCTTGCTACTGCTCGGACAGGGCTGGGACAAACCTGATAAGTGGCTGGATTTAAAGGGCCAGCTGCTTCTGTTTGTAAATTTAGTTTTTCTGCTTTGCCTGTTTTGTTACCCAATTTCAAAAGGAGAAAAAAAAGAAAGCCCAGCATTTGAATCACATGCTTGTGAACTCTGATTGATTGGACATTTAGTGGGGCAACTGGTTTTCTTTTTTGTGTTTATTCTGTCGTACATGTAATGGGTAACCAGGATTTTACACACTTATTTTGTAGTACATATTTAGGTAATCACTTCCTTTCTGCTTACTTAGTGATAGTTTGATCATTTTAAGAGATTTATCTGGCTTTGGGATTGCATACAAAAGCTGGGGGTGGGGGGGTGATGGGAGAAAAACCCTGAAGGGGTCTAAGGATAAAAGTATTTTTTTTTTTTTAGTTTGGGAGGAAAGGGCCCTGAGGAAAAGTAGCTGGTATCTAAATGACAAAGGAACAGGTATGGAAGCTTAAGGATTAATGAAGTTTTTTGCCCCTTTGCATCAGATTAAAAGGTAAAAGTAAAAGGTAAAAGTTTTCCTCTGGTTTAGGAAAACTGGTAAAAAGGATATTTTAGAAAAACCTTGCCCTACTCCCTTCCCGATAGCAGTCTCACGCTCTGTGCAACTACAACTTGCTATGTATGCCTACATTTTAATGGGGCTATACTACACACTTTTCTATAATCTGCTTTTCAAAATCAGCAAATATCAGGGTTATAGATGGTTCTATCTTATTCACCTGAATGACTATAAAGCAGTTACTTGTCTATTTAATAGCCACTATCCTCCTTCTGCCTTGCTCACTGAACCCTGCTTTTATTCCAACACATTCAATCCCAGGTAATGATTTTATGATTGGCTTAAGCCAGCTGAGAACATCCTATTGCCCATCTTTTCATTTCCCTTGCAGCTATGGGTGGTCATATTATCAGGTTTTGACTAAAGACCCTACAGGGAAGACAGTGAGTTTTTGAATAAGATTTTGTTTTCCCGATAAAAGAGAAATAACACCAACACTTCTCTTTCCTCTTTCTTTCTATTTAAGACATGAATATGTGAATTAGAGTTCCAAAAGTCACTCTGCAATAATAAGGCCGTAAGCCAATACTAAAAATAGTCAAGCAGACAGAAAGTCCTGCCCTAATACAAATAGAAGAGACACATAAACATTGGCTCATTTAATAAAAAATCAAATATATTTCCACTTGAGTCTGAAAAAGTAAAATGAAATTTTCAAATCAAAAGATTCAGAACAAACATGAGTTTTACAAAAATAAGCAACACACTTAAAATCATGATAATGGGGGAAACTATTTTTCAGCATTCGTGAGAATACTTTCAGGTACTGGGTCCAGAAATGTTTTCTGGCTCCCTGCCCAGCACAGCTCTTTTCCATAATTTGATAAAAGGCCTATGTACAGAATCTCTGATACCTCTTGCTTTCCCAATTTGAGATTTTTATCTTCTTTTGCCTGATTGTTGAAAATATGCCAAATTATGAGATTATCTCTTACATGAGAACTTGCAAGATGTTTCATATGGGTGAGCTAAATAAAAATAGAATAAAAAGAGAAGCAGCAGGATTAAAAACTTTTAAAAGCAGTAAGAAAATTCCTCTCCTTTTGAGAATGTTTTGTAGCTATTTAATTCTAGGAAACAATTTCTATTATTTCACGTTCTGATGCTGACAGTTTCTTGCATTCTCAATTTTACCACTTTCTCATGTTCTCGCAAAATGTAAAATGTTCAATTTCTTGAAATTCAACAACTTGTAGCTCCACTTAAACACATTAAAAAGCACTAATACTTTAAAACTATGAGAAACTGTAATTTAAATTATTAGACACAAAACAGCTTTATGTATGATCCAATCTGTACATAATTCACACCTATGATTTTAAGAGATAAAAGCTCACATATGTACTACAATTTTTACAGTTTATAAAAAGCTTTTATATACACTTTCTCATTTGCTACTCAAGACAGATATGTGAGATAGTCTTATTTCACAGAGTGTTTTAACCACTATATTAACAGTCCTGAGACTTTAGATCTGCATAGGGTTTTTAATAATATAAGTATCACATATATTTTAGTTTTATCACCATTTTCAAGTCTCTAGTTCCTTAACAAAACAATGAAAAAAGTACCCTCCAATATAATAACAGAGATGGAAAATATTATATAGACAGTAGTCTATTACCCCAATAAATGGGATTTACTGAGACGCAAAGTCCATGTTAAGGGTCCTATATTGTAACTTATATTCAAGGCACCAATACCAAAGCTACATTTAAGAGAGCTTAGTTTTTCTTTTATTCTAAAGAAAATTATACTAGAAACCCCTGCTGCCTCCAAGTTCAATGTACATCTATGTGTAGGTTCTAAAGGGTCAAGACAGATACAGAAAACTTTGCCCAGATTTGGATAATTTTAGGACCTGATTATTCCAGCTTAACTTTATAGGTACTTGACAATTGATTTGGTCTTACATAATACATTTATTTTTAGTAATATTTCTTTTTTTCTTTCCCCTCCCCTTTATATTCTAAGTACACTTTCTAAGTACACTGTACCATTTTTTTTCTTTTTTTTTTTTTTTTTGGAGACTAGGTCTCACTATTTTTGCCCATGGAACCACAGACTCACGTTGCCCAGGGTACTATAGACTCAAGCAATCCCCAGCCTCAGCTTCCCAGATAGCTAGGATTACAGGTGCATGCCACCACATCCAGCTATTTTTTGGGGACTAGGTCTTGCTACGTGCCCCCAGTTGGACTCGAACTGCGATTCCTGACCCCGGCCGTGGCTTCCTAGGTTTGCCACCTACAGGCATGACCACCATGCCTGGTCCCAGTTTCTAAATTTTAAAGACATTTCTTTATAGTAGAGGGGGAGCTATAGATTATATTCACTGCCAGAAAGGTGCCAGTTTCAGCACTAATTTCCTAGCAAAAAGCTGTGAGATAAGTTGAATAGAGCATGGTGATAACTGGCAGAGCAGTGACACCCGCACACTGAAGGCTGCACTGCATTTCTCAAAATTTTTAAGTTATCCTTTCAGTCTTAGTCTGCCAATTTAAATAGAAAATTTTTGACTGGTCCTGAGTTCAAAGCAGACCATTGTATCACTGGTTCAATGAATCACTCCTTTTGCTGTTATAATACTTTTATTGCATTTGAAATCATTTTCAGTAAGTTGAGACCCTGGCTAGGTAATCCTTTTGCACTAGAAATCAGTTTTTCTGGCACAACTCCATTGCCAGCAATGGGACTTATCAAAACTACAAATGTCAACATGTTGAATATTTCAATACTGTATTCAGTTGTTCATATCTAAATATTTCAACTATGAAACAAACCAAATGTAAATGCCTAGTGTATAGCACATATCAACATATTCTTCACAGAAGAAAATAATGAAAGACTAATTTTCTACATGTCACCTGGTCATTAGTTCAATAAAGTTACTATGGTAATTTCCAGGACAATAAAATTTTGCACTTCTATGCATATTTTCAACATTTTTTTAAAATCTAGGTTTGAGGGCATAAATAAGGATGCATATAGTCTGACTTGTTTTTAAAATTTTTGACCTTGCTTTCATTGTGCATCTTATAATGAGTATATATGAAGACAAGGACAAATGTACATTTAAATCAGCAGTAGTCACATGGAATTTTGCTTATATGGCTAGTTGCTTATATGGGAATTATAAATGACAAGATAAAACAAAGCTTGATAAGCTCATCCATGCCCTGTGAACTTCAGTCCATTCACAGCATGATGTGATTTAGTCACTATTTATTTATTATTTCTTAAAAATAGTTTTTAAAAGCTGCAAACCATACTTTATTACACATTTCTGAAACATGAGGAGGTAAATATGACACAGCTTTCTCATACTGATGACTTCTGGAGAGTAAAGTTCTGCAATAAAATAAGAGTCTCCAAACTCTTTATATATATAAAAAAAAACTTGAATTGGTTCCTGCGACTGATTTTCACTCTACTGTCCCTTTTACCCAAGGCACAGTCCCTGGAGCATCTTTTTGAGGTTTAGTTTCTGGAAAGTTTTCAGCAAACCTTTCTCGTGCTTTTTCCCAGTTCTTTTTGCTCTTGTTTTGGAGAAGGTGAATATCTTCAACTGAGGATGGTTTGCCTGTTCCCAAGCCTGCATGTGTTCGCCGAAGCTGAAGCTGGATCTATTACCAAAAATTGAGCAGAGGACTTATTGTTGAATTTAAACACATTGAAATCTGCTGTGATATGACTCAATGTCCAGTTTATGTGTCCATAAACTGATACTTCTAACAGCAATTCTTTGATTTAAAAGACTGATGGAAATGAAAAAAACTAACAAATGCATACAGAAACACATATATCTTTACACATGAAACTTAAACTCATTTTCCTATAGCCTTGCCTGTCAATAAGAAAATCTGATGCCAGAGAAAAAAAGAAGGCTCCTTAAATAGCAATCACCAAATTTCACTGCGATGATAATCTATCATCCCACTCTGAACGGAATTAACAGCAAGAGTTATTACTTAAACCAACTTTCTCAGCCTCACTTATGTAAGTGGACAGGTTAAACAGTGAGTCACAAAAAATAAGAGTTTGGCTTTATCTTCCTCATAGGAGGGTAGAATTTCTCATTAAGAACCATTAAAAGCTACCAGTTATGGAGTGCCTAATGTATGTCAGGCATGATGCTAGGAGGTTTAGCTTTTAAACTATCTCTGAAAAACTATTCTCATATCTTCATTTTTACATAAGAAATCCAAAGTTTATACTTGCCCTATTTCACACATAGTAATTGATGAGTACATTTTAACTACAAAATGCTTTCTGCTTTATCACAATGAAAATAAGAAAGTTTACATTAAATTCACACATATTCACGCATTATTTATTAGGCACCAAGAAATTTCCCAGAAGGTTCTTCAGTCATGTTATTTTGGAAGGTTTTTGTAAAAGATAATCTGAATCTCCAATGAACCATGACATAACAGAAAAAGCTTGTTATAATTTTAAGCATTATCCTATTGCTTACACATTCTGACTCCTGAACTTGAAATGGAATCTCCATCTAAGAATCTGCCTATTTGTAAACACGGGATGCTCCCGCAGCCATAGTAAGGAATTCATTAAAAACAACTAAAAGACAAAGAAAAAATTGGCTCAGAAAATAACACTATCCTACTTTGATGAAGGGAAAAACTCTTGAGTGTTCCTAAAATCAGAACAGTGCATGAACTCACATACATATATGTATGTGTGAATGTATGTTTATACACATAATCACACACACACACAAACTTCATACTTGTGAACATCAAAAATGGAATAATCAAGTCTATTTTGTTTACAACTTGATTCCAAGTACTCTAGGCAATGTATGGCATATAGTAAGTTAATCGTAAATATCCACTGTAAGAATAAGTTATGAAAGAAATCAGAAGTCTTACCGGAGTTTTCATTCCTCCACCATCCTTTCCTAGGCCCTCTCCTTTTTTCCAACCCATCTTCTCCAACATCCTCCGACCTTTATTGCTATCAGTAATTTCACTTTAAAGAAAATCAAGGTGAGAGATGATTTCTAAAAGACCATTTAGGATACATTTACAATAAATTAATGAATAAGAAAAAGCAGTACAACTACTGATTATTTTCTATCCTCTGATCAAGAAATGTGTACTCTGCTATGTTTTAATTTTTTATTATTGATACTGATATTAATGCTTGTACACTTTTCTGTACATGCTATACATTAAAAAGTTAAAATGAAACAAGATCTCTTATTAACTATGTATATTTTATTCTACTTTCTGTTCTGCTTATTTAAAGGAATTTTAAGTTTGTCTCAAAATTTTAAGTTTGTCTCAAAATTTTCAGTTCCTCTAAGCATTATTTTAGACATATTTGTTTTCCACATGACATACAACATAGTTTGGTATTTGCATATATTTTTAAATGTTAAATTAGCTTTTTAATAACAAAACCAACCAATGTCTGACCAGTATCTTAGCATTTTCATTTGTCTTTTAAATTCAACTCTAAAGCAATATTCACATTCTTCACCAATTATTTAAAAAATACTAAACTTGAAAAAATATCTACGTTGCTTAGTATATGTACTATATAATACCAGATTATATACTAAATATCTAATATATAGTATATCTGACACTATTAATTTTAAGAAACACCTTTGGTATACCATGATGAAAAAAATACTGCTATCATTTAAAAACTTATATTCACATAGTATATCTTAGAATCAGTAAAATATATTTAATCAAAATTTTATTAGTTGTAAGCTTCATATGAAAGAATTAAGCTTTAATTAAATCCAGAATTTATATTCTAAGAAAAAAAACATAGCTGATAGACTAAATGCAAGAAATATGGTCATCTCATAGGCCTCAAAATAACATTCTTCATGTTTATCAGTTACTTTACTAAGCGAAATCTAAGTCAAAGGAAAATAGCAGTTGTGTGCTAAAGTAACAAAAATACCAGTCTATACCAATTTTTACTAGCCCAGGCTAGTAACTTTCAGACAGTTAATAAAGTATAAAAGTACGCTCACTTCAGTTGGTGATTAATGTTATGCATATATGTGGGTTTAAGTGTGTGCACTCACACATAGATTCAGCAAATTTTATAATGAATAGAATTATATTAAAAAAAAGTGTAAATAGAAGGTCCTAACTTTTTCAGAACCATTCCTTTAAAGGGAATCTATCAGAATATGTAGCCCTATAAGTCAAATTACTCTATGAATGTGATTATGCATGAAAAATGTTTTTTTTGTTTTGTTTTGTTTTTTTTTTTCCGTTGACACTTGGCACTTGATCAGTGAATAGCCTTCTTGGGAGAGGAAAGGCTGGAATGGACAGGGCCAGCGTCCAACTCAGGGAATTTTCCTGGCTATCAGGTGCTCCTCCATACATTTAGAGAAACACCGTCATGGATGAAATCCCCAGACGGCAGCACCGTGACCACCAGTAACTGCAGGGGCGGAAGGGTGTCCTAAGCACTGCTAGATCCTTAGGCCAGCAGGGCTTGGATGTCAGGCTAGATGTCGATGGTGAGAAAGTGACGGCTGTATCTGCGCACAGGCACACCGTCCGGGCCCACCAGGAACTTCTCAAAGTTCAGGAGACATCACTGTGGCACATCGGAGACCAGGTAATGAATTTGGGGTCAGTCATGAACGACAGGGTCGTCATGAAAAATGTTTTAAGCAATTAAAATTTAATACTTACGAATGAACAGATGCCGGAGCATCATCTCTCTGGAAAATTCCTTCACTTCCAATCTGCTCCCTACGTTTTCCAGCTCTATCTTTGTATTTTGGATTCTTCAATGTCTTTTCATCTTCATAGTCTGTATTCTTTATAAACACAAAATATTTACTGAGGAAAACAAAGCTGATAAATAAAAATGTAATGTCTGTATATTTGCCTTACTTAGCAAATACGGTTCATTTTGGTCTCTATTGGACAATCAATTAAAACAAGTCTTGAGAAATTAAGATAATTATATTTCTGAATATGCAATTTTAATTCCATCCACTTTTAAATATTAGTATTATTTCACAATGTACTACAACAAACTGTGTATAATATATAACACAAATCCCATGTAAAATATACAAGGTAATCATAAGATAGTATGGTAAAAAAATTTTTGACTTAATGGTATATAACTCATATTCTCAAATGAACTACTAGTATTGAAAGAAAAATGAGAACAGTAAATCTGTTACTGCTTTTCTCTAAAGAACTTAATGTTCCACAGAACCTAAAATACTCTCATACTATTCCTTAGAAGTGGAAAATAAAGAAAGTCTTTAAGGAATGAATAAAAAGCAAACACTCTTTTACCCTGGCAATAAGAATAGCTTTTGTCATCAATACATAGTCATATATACAATTAATCAGTCATACAACAAATATTTACTGCGTTAAGCTCCACACAGGTGATGGACTATAAGCAACTTATAATCCTAGGAGGCAAACACATATAATCTTTAGGATGTTCTAGGATGACTGCTTCAACAATAAAAGTAAACACAAGGTGTGACAGTGGCAGAGAGGTTGTCAACTCAGTGTGAGTCTCCAGGGAAGGTTTCTCTTCCCACTGTTAGTACATGCTGATCTTTATTAAAGTATGACAATTCATCCACAGAGATGCTTAGAGATTGCTACAGCAATTCAAGTAAAGTACCATGGCGATTTAACTTCATTTTGCTTTTAAAGAGAGAAGGAAAGTAAAGAATCACCAATCCAAACGGGTTTTTCCCCCCCAGAAAATGATAATGAAATTAAAAATTGTTATTTTTTTTGAGACTAAGTCTCGCTAATTTTGCCCATGGAACAGCAGGCTCACATTGCCCAGGGTACCTCAAACTCAAGCAATCCCCAGCCTCAGCTTCCCAGGTAGCTGGGATTACAGGTGCGCACCACCACGCCCAGCTATTTTTTGGGGCTAGGTCTCACTTCGTGCCCCCGGAGGGACTCAAACCATGATCCCTGGCCCCGGCCGTGGCTTCCTAGGCTGCCACCTACAGTCATGTGCCACCAAGTCCGGCCAGAAATTAAAAATTTAAAGAAAAATATTTTTTATTTTCTCCTTATATATAAAGTATTTATATATAAAGTGTAATTTATATATAAATACTTTATATTTATATATAAAGTATATAAAGTACATAATTTTCATTTTATTCTCATTGTAAACTATTATGGTTTTTCTGTTTTAATTCAATAGTAACAACAAAAATAAACACTGCATAAAAATGCTATTTTGATAGCCTATTTTCTCATATCTTCATGAAGTGTAAAAAGCACCAAATACACTTTAATTATAGATGTGTGTCTAGCTTCGTTATTCAGTATCCAACAGACCCTTAGCTCAAGAATTATAATTACTTTTCTGGCTAATTGACAGTATTAAATGATAATATTTTTATAGCTTTACTGGGGTATAATTAAAACATAGACAGTTACACAAAATGTACAATCAGACACTCCTGAGATTTGTCTGATGGAGTGAAACCACCGGGACAATCAAGATATTAAATATGCTATCCTTTTTCATTCAGCTCTGCAGACCTTCCCTGCGCATCCTTACTCTCCTGTGTCCAGGCAACCGCTGATCTTGTCATGATCCCTTAGTTTGCTTTCCTAGAATTTTACATAAAGAGAAGCAGATAGTATGTGCTCTTCTGTATGGCTTCTTTTTTTTTTGAGACTAGGTCTTGCTATTTTTGCCTGTGAACCGCAGGCTCTCGTTGCCCGGGGTACCACAGACTCAAGCAATCCCCAGCCTCAGCTTCCCAGGTAGCTGGGATTACAAGCGCGCGCCACCACACCCAGCTGTTTTTTTGGAACTAGGTCTCGCTATGGGCCCCAGGTGGGACTCAAACCACAATCCCTAGCCCCTGCCACTTCATAGGCTGAAGCTTACAGGCATGAGCCACCATGCCTGACTCTGTATGGCTTCTTTTACTCTGCATAATGATTTCAATTTTCATCCATACTGTATCAGCAGCTCATGCATTGAGCATGTATAGTTAATGAGTACTGGACTATATAGATAGATCAGTTTGTTTATGCATTTATGGTATATACACGGTTGTTTACCAGTTTTTGACTATGAGAAAAAAAGCTGCTATGAACGTTTATTTACTAGTCTTTGAACAGCATATGCTTTTAAATCTCAATTAAGTATCTTCAGTACAGATGGATCTTATGGAACTTGTACTTAGTTAACTGTTAAATGATTAAATGGTTTTCCAACACAATCACGTTTTATATTCAGAAAATCAGTGTAACAGAGTTGATACCTCTTGATGCTTACAACAACTGAAATGGTCAGTCTTTTAACTAGTTTTAATTCACATGTCCCTGTGACTAGTGAACATTTTGTTCATCTGCTTACCATCTGTACATCTGCTTTGGTGAAGTATTCAAATCTTTTGCTCAATTTTGCTTTCTCACTGAGTTTTGAGTTATTATTTTCTGGATTGAAGCTACATGAATGTACTAGATGTATGATTTACAAATATTTTTCCTAATCCATAGCGTACCTTTTATTTCTCTTAACTGTGTCTTTGGAAGAACAAATGTTTTAGAAGAAACCTAATTTCTTAATTTATTTTTGTATGGATTGTACTTCTGGTGTCAGATACCTAGAGATGATCTTCACATAAGTTTCTTTGTAAAGATTTGCTTCTAGAAGCTTTATAGTTTTAGGTTTTATATTTGAATATATGATTTATTTGAACTCCTTATTTATGTTACAAGGTGTTCTTCTTTTGTTGTTTTTACATATTGCTGTTCAGTTGTTTCAACATAATTTGTGAAAAAAGTCCATCTTTTCTTCACCAAACTGAATTTTCACTTCAATGAACACACACACACACACACACACACACACACACACACCTACCACATCTTATTCTACCAATAAACTTTTTGATCCTTATGCCAATTTTATACTGTCTCAGTTATTGTAGTTTATAAATCAGGCAGCATCACTCTATGTTCTTCAATGGTTATCAATTGAATGCAACATTTTAAAAAACAGAAATGATATTCAGAGGTAGGGAATTACATTATTTTACTCCAGTTGAGGTGAAAGTAAAAAACAGAAAATACTGTGTGTAATTAACATACATAATTTCAAAATCATTCTAAACAGATCTCTTATATACATGGTAAGCTGTACATATTTAAAGGCATTTTAGTGAAAACCATATGTAGAATTTAACACATGCAATAATATTTAACAACCTTACCTGCAAACCATATTTTATTCGTATTTTCTTTAGTTCTTTCCTTCTTTCCAATTCTTTTTCCTCCTTGCTCAGTGTTGGACCAACTGAAAGAAAAAGGTGAGTTTGATTTAAAAAATAAACCCACAGAATCTAATAAATATTATAAAAAATTGTGTACACTGTGCAGTTAAAATGCAAAGTAATCTGCACTTAACTAAAAAAATTTTAAAGAGTAGCATCATATAATGCTAGTCATCCATCCTTGTGATGATGTCCTTTTCATTATTTTTGGTTAACTAAATCTACCTGGAATCTACCAAACCCTAAAGATTATAAAGGATACTGCACTATAATTACCAAAAGAAATATTGAATATCTAAATTTTTCAACATGATTATTGTAATGGATTCCAAAGTGTAGAAATACTACTTTTCAAAGGAACACAAGCATATGTCAAACAAAAACCCTGATAGAACCCATGATTCATGTTAAGTAACATACCAAACTTATTTTCATAATCTAGTATCAGAACAAAATATATATAATGTATAGTTGGTACTTATAAGAAAAACTAAAGTGAAAAAATTATCTCTTACTAGTTCAAATTATTTAAATTTTAAGAATAGTAATATGGGGAGGTTGAAAGCTAAACCACCTTCTACAATGTTACTACAGAAAATGGTATATTACAAATGATATAGCAACATAACTATAAGTGGTACAGCAAATATATCAATCAGCACTCATAATAACAGCCTACTATTTTCTGCTATGATAAAATATTATGACAATGTTTGACTACTAACGGCTTTTTTACATCAGTAAATAGATGTCAAAAGAAACCAATCTTGATTATGATTGTCTCAATTATTCTTTTGTTGATTTTTTCCTTGAATAATTGGTTTATCACACTGTGTAGGTTTGTTGTATGGTTTTTCACCTTAGTAACTATACCTGTATTTATACCACAGCAAACCACCAAATAAATGCCCAGTTACCATTTACTCACCTAATCAATCCCCTGTACCTGTTATCCATCGCCATGCTGCCCCTTCCCATCTGGTAATCACCATTCTAATGTTAGTGTCTAAAGATTTGGTTTTGTTTTATTTGTTCATTTGCTATGTTTTCTTATATGCCACAAATGAGTCAAATCATATGGAATGTGTCTTTCTCATTTATCCCACTTGACATATTACCCTCAAGGTCCATTTATCTGGCTGCAAATAGCAAGAAATTCTATTTTTTAAGGCTGAGTAATATTTCATTCTCTATACATATATTTTTATCCATTCATCCATCACTGGGCACTTAATTACGTACTCTTTTTACGAACATTTACTTACCATTACAGTGTTGCTTCAAAAGCCTACTAAATTAGTTCAAAAGCAGGTAGTATCTTACCTACTCAAAAAGTAAGCTATTATAACATATAGCTAAATAACAGAAAAATCAACTCATCAAAATCTAACACCCCAGGTTTCAAACTTCAAATACATGTCACTTCTTGATCGTTTTGTTAATACTCACTAAGATATAAATTCTTAAGATTCTTTTGATAATACTCAGTAAAATATAAATGTACATAAATATAAATGAAATGTAAATATATCTCAATACAGTTACTGAGTTAGATATGAAGTTGGTGGTAGCTGATACATTTTTAGAACACTCAGTGAGATAAAAAGTTATGTCTACATACAACAATGTGTCACATACCAAAAGATTCATCTTTTTTATCAAGACGAAGGTGAGCTCTAACCTGTCCTGGTTCACAACCATCACAGGTATCACTGCCAGGGTGAATGTGAAACGATAACACAGTCTCTCCTATTTTCACTTCATCTCCATGCTCAAGTACATAAGGGTCACATTTAGTTTTTGGCTAAAGGGAATAAAATTATAAAACAGAACCCAAAAGTTATATATGGATACTCTAAGAAACAATCTGATTTAAAAAAAAAAATACTTTAAGATGATTCTCAATTAAGACACACATATGCACACAAATGCATTCATTTCCACAATTTGATGGCTAATTGAATGCTCTACTGGTGGAGAAGCTAGCTGAACAGAACTTCAAGTTTTTGTGTTAACAGAACACATAATCTGTATATCTCCCAATTTTATCATGGAAATACACAACACAAACTTTATCACATCTACAAGGTAAAATAATAACAGTATGCTCAATAATAATCATAGCAAAAAGACAGAATGTGAAAAAGTGAATCAGTGTATTATATTTCCTCTTTTCCAAATCTTTTCTCTTGATACTTCAGTTTTATATCATTTTATTAATCTCAAATATTAAAAATAAGGCCATAAATGTTCTTATTATAGTTTAAGTACTTTGCTACATACTGGGACTAAAGAGTCAATAGCTTGGACAGAGCCCTTTCTTTCAAGGAACTTTCAGTTTAGCAACATTTCCATTAAAACAACATTTTGAGAACACAAAGGTTGCTATAAATATGCTCACTCTGACAATCTTTAAATTGCAGATAGCTCTCAAAATAAGATACAGATACATAATCAGAAGTCAAAACTTAACAGTGAAGTTCCATTTTTTTATAAAGGATTTTCAGCCCTTTCTTGGAATTGTCTTCCAAATAACATATTTGGGCTTCAACAATCCAAATCTTAACTAAATGATAAATACAATCATTTTTAACAAAAAATTTCTATAGCTTTTTTGAACAAAAAATTTCAGCTTTTTTAAAAAATAATGTGCAAGTAATTTACACACACACATTCTCTCTCTCTCTCTCTCTCTCTCTCTCTCTCACCTGAAGAATTTGCTTTCCATTAACAATGGTACCATTCTGACTGCCTTGATCCACAAGCACATAACTTTGTAAGTCATGGTCAAAATAAATTTCTGCATGAAACTAAAAAAATGAAATCAAGTAACTGTACAGTATTATATATATTTTAAAAAAGCATAAATAACAATTTCCCTATGAAAGAATGCAAAAGACTATAATCTCTGACAACTTCTATTATTTTTAATACTTTTCCCTGAATACAACTGTATTAAACACTTCTGGTATTAATGTAGAGGCTACAGAAAAATAATTATTTATAACTGCATTTATAACTACCATTAATAATTTAGTGTGAGCCAGGCACGGTGGCTCATGCTTGTAAGCTTCAGCCTATGAAGCGGCTGGGGCTAGGGATTGCGGTTGGAGTCCTGCCTGGGGCCCGTAGTGAGACCTAATTCCAAAAAAATAGTTGGGTGTGTTGGCGTGCGCCTGTCATCCCAGCTACCTGGGAAGCTGAGGCTGGGGATTGCTTGAGTCTGTGGTACCCTGGGCAATGAGAGCCTGCGGTTCCATGGGCAAAAATAGTGAGACCTAGTTTCAAAAAAAAAAAAAATTTAGTGTGTACTGCTGGTGGGAATGCAAATTTATCCAACTATTATGGAAGGCTGTGTGCCGAACCCTCAAATTACTGAAAACTGAACTATCATTTCATCCAGCAATTCTACTTCTGGGAATCTACCCAAAGTACACCAAAACACTAATTCAAAAAACACCTGTACCTGTAAACTCATTGCAGTACTATTTACAATAGCCAGAATATTAAAACAACCCAGCTGCCCCAAAACAGACGAATGGATCAGAAAGTTGTGGTATATGTACACAATGGAATATTATTCCACAAGCAAAAAAGATTGATGCATTTGTGACAATATGGATGGAACTAGAAGGAATCACGCTAACCAGAAAGTAAATACTGGGTGATCTCACCTATATGTGGGATAAAGGGAAAACAAACAAAAGGGAAATTTAAAACAAACCATTAGAAGAACAAAAACATAGGAGGAGTGGGGTAAAGTTGGGAGAAAGATAGGTACAAGACTAAGATGGATGATAAGGTGGTGGGAGAACCTCAGGGTAGGCAATGACGTAGAAAGTATCTATTGCAATCAATTTTAAAAAATTTAAAAATTAAAATAAAAACAATTTAGTGTATCCCACTATTCTTTCTATTTTTTTAAGAGTTGAAATTACTATATATAATTTGAGCTTTGTTGACCTAACATAAATATTTTTCTTTATCATTAAGAATTCTTAATAGGAAAAGTGAAAACACTCAGTTTCTCAGAGAAGTTCACCACATTTTCAATGTTGAGGACTAATAACTCTCTCCTTATTCTATAGTAATTTGCTTTGTAATAACACTTATATGGAGGAAAACGTGAGTTCACTTTTGTTCACCACTTGACACACAACAGTGTTACATATATTGGGCATATACTCAATACATGTTTATTTTAATTGGAGAAAGAGCTGCAGTAATATTAAATATTTCACGAACAATACATTGTTGATTGGAACATAAAATAGCATAGTCTGGAAGTGTCTGGCAGTTCCCCTAAAAGATTAAACAGAGAGTTACCATATAACCCAATAACTCTATGTATATATCAAGAGAATTGAAAATATACATCTAAACAAAAATCTGTACACAAAAGTTCATAATGGCATTAATAGCCTCTGGAAACAAGAGAATCAAAGGTCATGGGAAAGTAAAAAGATAATTTGGTCAGAGTTAAAATTATGAAGATCTCCCTTTTAAATTAGTACAAGTAAAAACTAGTAATATAAAACAAGCTTCATTTCAAAATGAATAATATCACATAAAATATATATTTTAATACACAAATAGGAAAAAACAGGAAGATGAATGATAAAAATAAATAAAAATGTAACAACCATGGTGGGGAGCAGGGGAAAGTACAGAAAATATGGTAAATAAAATTAGGAAGAAATATGAAATATAGTCTCAACAGCTAACTATGCTTTCTTCTTGTAACTTAAGTTGCAGCTTTCGTCTTACTGTTTTGAAAAGCAAATTGCTTTTTTTTTTTTGAGACCAGGTCTCGCTGTTTTTGCCCGTGGAACCGCAGGCTCTCGTTGCCCGGGGTACCACGGACTCAAGCAATCCCCAGCCTCAGCTTCCCAGGTAGCTGGGATAACAGGCGCGCGCAACCACGCCCAGCTATTTTTTGGAACTAGGTCTCGCTACAGGCCCCAGGCGGGACTCGAACCGCGATCCCTAAGCCCCGGCCGCTTCATAGGCTGAAGCTTACAAGCACGAGCCACCGTGCCCAGCCTAAAATTGCTCTTTTTCCTGAAAAAGAGATTCAACTAGAAAAGCTACAAAGGAGAACCTTTGTAGCAGAAATAGATTGCTCTAGAATTGTAAAATACCTGGGCTTTAAGAAATCATTATCTATTAGACAGGCCTAAACCCACGTCTGATTGATTTTTGAACTGTCATAGTACCTAATATATTTATTTCACTCAACAGATATTTATAAAATAGCTATTACTTTAATACTTAATTAACCTATATTTTCTATTACTCTTTTAGACCACTGAAAATTTAGCTTATACAAACTGAGATAAAGAACTTTTATCCACAATCACAGGAATAAACAAATCTACATTGCTTGTTATTACCATACTTGCTTCCAGTGTTCCTATTAAACTGGAAAAACTCAGGCTTTCTATCATAATGATGTCTATAAAATTATATCAAGGAGGGTATACCTGAAAAATCAAAAAGCTTACCTTACTGACACCAACTTCAGGTATTCGGAGAGTATGTTCCATATCTTTTTCTCTGTAGAATTAAGTAAAATGTCTTTAACAATTTTTGATAAAATATCTTTAACAATTTTTCAAGTATATATAAATGCAGTACTTACACTGATATGAAAATAAATTTTTAAAAGGACAATGTTAAAATGCTAGTCTCTATCACAGCAAATCCAATTTCCTTAATCTTCCTCTAAATTTCCTGTCTGAAAGGTTTCAAAATTACCTTTATTTTATATCATCACCCATCTAGGTTAATAAACAACCAGTAGGCATAAAATAACCTTTATATTAAAATCGATCATTAGTCTAGATCTGTTGTTTCACGTAAAAGAAAAACAGTATTCTTAAAGAATTTAAAATTACGATACCATATAGAATCCAACTTAATAATTATTTTTCCCATTGAAAGGAAAGCATCCTATACATGATTAAAACTTACCTCTCCCCCAAACTAGTTACCAGTCACAAAGGGATAAAGGAAAAGAAGCAGAGGAGGAGGTCAATACTCGGTATAATTTAGTAAACAGACCTAAAAAGGCCAGTACAAAGGATGAAAAAATGACAAAAACTTGTCTTTTTAAATAGTCAATTGCCTTTTGGGACTATGAAGCCACATCTTCATAGTTAAAAACAAGTGACAAAAGTGTCAACATGTACCTTGAGTGGGAGAGGAACATGGATGCCCTCCCTCTTCTGCCTTTTCAACAAGCACTAAGCACATATCTTAATAATTCAAGAAATGTACAAATCAGTGGAATGATAAATCAAAGATAACATTAAACATTTTTTACCTTCCAATTGTAGCAGGGTTTACAGCTGTAATGATAAAAAGTGATCCTGTCTGCAACACTGGTGATCTAATAACAATTACTCTAATACATGGGGGCCAAATTTTTTCTTCATCTGTAAAGAGAGAAGTGCATAAATATTAATTCAAATACTGTGAAAAAAGGAAATATCTAGGGATGAGTAGATGATATCATAAAAATGCATTCACCAAAATCTTAATTATGTTTCAATTTAAAAAATGTAAGTTTTAAAACCAATTGTGCTATAAGATATATACATTAATATTCAGTTACCAATCTGAAGTGATGAACCTGAAAGTATTTGGGCAAACACATTGTTATAAACTCTCTTCTAAGTTCTTCTAAGTTAGTCTTGGTATTTGAATACATCCCAAGTAAGCATTTTTATATTAAGTTATAAAAACTAAGTCCCACCTTTTAAAGTAAAGAGAAATTCCATTAAGATAAAAATAATGCATTATGAAACCCTGGGTTATATATGTTTTTGTATTCTGAACTAAACAAAATATTACATATACTTTAATATCTATGAAGCTGAATTCACAGACTAATTTTTAAAGTCAATTTGCTCCACCCCCCCATGTTACAAAAGTGGACTACCACAATCTAATCCACTAAAAAAGACAACACATATTTACATACTTTAGGATAAGAATGTAGGTAATTTTATTTTGTATTCTACTGACTAGTTCAGTCAGTGCGAACTGTATTAAGATTCAAGTATTAGTCATTTATTCACATCCTACCCTCTTAAAAACAACAAAATGGTAGCCCACAATATACCATTGAAACAGTTTGAAAAAAATCAGCTTGCACTTTGTCATATATCAAATTACTAACATTTTTTCTTTTTTTTGAGACTAGGTCTCTCTATTTTTGCCCATGGAACCGCAGGCTCTCGTTGCCCGGGGTACCACAGACCCAAGCAATCCCCAACCTCAGCTTCCCATCCCAGGTAGCTGAGATTACAGGCGCGCACCACCACGCTCAGCTAGTTTTTTGGAACTAGGTCTCGCTACGGGCTTCAGGCGGGACTCGAACCGCGATCCCTAGCCCCAGCTGCTTCATAGGCTGAAGCTTACAGGCACGAGCCACTGTGACCAGCCTCAAGCTACTAACTTTTTTTTTTTTTTTTTTTTGAGACTAGGTCTCGCTATTTTTGCCCGTGGAACCGCAGGCTCTCGTTGCCCGGGGTACCACAGACTCAAGCCATCCCCAGCCTCAGCTTCCCAGGTAGCTGCGATTACAGGTGCGCACCACCATGCCCAGCTATTTTTTTTGGAACTAGGTCTCGCTACGGGCCCCAGGCAGGACTCGAACTGCGATCCCTAGCCACAGCTGCTTCATAGGCTGAAGCTTACAAGCACGAGCCACCGTGCCCGGCCAACTACTAACATTTTTAACTGTACTACTCTTTTACAATGACCAGACTGTCCTATTTACATAAAATTAAATAATGGTTATTGACTCACCTTCATCCTCAGTATCTTCTGCAGTTACATTATCTTCACTGGTAAATTCTTCATCATAACTGTCCTCAGTCTGAGAGTCTGTAATTTCACCTTCTTCTGGTTCACTATCAGTCTCTAAGATTTTCATTTTAAATGAATTCAAACTACAGATGTTTTCATTAAGAGGAAATTCTATAGTTTTTCCAGGAACTGGAACACTGAGTTTAGGAGAACTATTTTTATAATGAGTATCTGTTTTCACTTTCTTTTTCACATTTGCAAAAACTTCTCCCTCACTGCAGTTAATATGTTCAACACTGGATCCTTTTTGATCTTCTAAATTCAAATCCTGGAAAGGATTAGGTAGGGATGTGGGAACAGGAGACAATAATCTCAGATATAACCAAATTATAACATTTAACCCAAAATGTTTTAACGAACTAGTGAAGATATATGCACTGTAAAATAAACAATAGCTATTCTCTGTACCCAGTCTTCCTCTCACATTTCCTTTCTTGATTAGTGACATTATCATCAACTCATCATTCAAATAAAAAATGTGATCTTTGACATCACCTGTCATACAACTACTATAAAGTAATCCACATGATAGCACTTATCAAATGCTATAAACTATAATTTATCTTAAATCTCCTTATTTTCTTTAATTGTCCCAACATTTCCTGTAGAGGACCCCATCAAATATTACCTAGACTAATGCGATTCAATAAAAATATCATGCAATGGTATTGGAACAAAAACAGACATTCAGACCAATGGAACAGAATTGAGTACCCGGAAATAAAACCACTCATGTGCGGTCAACTCATTTTTGACAAAGGGACAAAAAATATACACTGGAACAAGGATAACCTCTTTAATAAATGGTGCTGGGAGAACTGGACCACTACATGCGAAAGAATGAACAAGGACAACTCCCTCACACCATGTACAAAAATCAACTCAAAATGGATACAAGACTTGGATGTAAGACCTGAAAGCATAAAATACATAGAGGAAAATGTGGGCAAACACTCCAAGACTTATATTTCAGAAACCCCTTTCAGGATACATCTACAGATGTTTAAAAAAAAAAAAAAAGGAAAACATAAACAGCTGGGACTACATGAAATTAAAAAGATCTGTACAGCAAGAGACAATACCAAAATAAAAAGAAACCCAACAGAATGGGAGAAAATTTTTGCTCTCCATACAAGTGACAAGGGTCTAATAACAAAGATCCATAAAAAAGTCACAAAACTTAACAAAAACCCCACTCAAAAATGGGGAGAACTAAAAAACACTTCTCCAAAGAGGAAATACAAAATGGCCAATAAGCATATGAAAAAATGTTCAACATTACTAACAATTAGGGAAATGCAAACCAAAACCACACTGAGATACCATCTTACACCAGTAAGAATGGCCCATATCAAAAAAAAAAAAAGGGGGGGGGGGACGACGACACACACAGGTACTGGCATGGACATGGAGAAAAAGGAACACTCTAACACTGCTAGTGGGAGTGCAAACTGGTCCAGTGTGTAGGTTGTGTGGAGGACCCTCAAGCTACTGAAAATAGAACTACCATTCAACCCAGCAATCCCACTACTGGGTATTTACCCACAGGACACAAAAACATTAATTCAAAAAGAGATGTTTATTGCAGCACTGTTTACAACTGCCAAGATATGGAAAAACCCAAATGCCCCAAAACTGATGAATGGTTAAAAAAGATGTGGAATATTTACACAACGGAATACTATTCATCAATCAAAGAAGATAAACAAGTCATCCTTAGCAACATGGATGGAGCTAGAAGGCATCAAGTTAGAAGAAATAAGTCAGAAAGAAAAAGATAAATACAGGATGGTCTCACTTATATGAGGGTTAAAGGGAAAACAAACAAACAAATGGACTAGAAAAATTTAAAACTGTCAACAGAACTAAGAACTGAAGCATAGAGTAAGAGAAGGGGAGGAGAGTAAAATCAGGGGAGGACACAAGAGATTAAGATGGTTCATGGATGATAATGTGATGGGAGAACTGGGTAGACAACAATGTAGAGAGTGTGTGTATAAACATATGTGCACTCAATTAAAAAATATCATATGAGCTGCAATTACTCTTAAAAATTTTTTTCTAATAGCAACATTAAGTTAAAAAGCAAACAAAATTCATTAGCTTACCTAACATTTAAAAAAAAAGTACTATATATCAATCTTAAAATTTACTTAGCATAAAAGTTATTCATGAAATGTTTTATAATTCCTGCATTGTCTTCAAAATCAAGTACAGCTTACTATCCTTACAGAACATCTGCATTAAAAACACCTACATTTCAAGTGCTCAACTTGTATCTAGTGGTAACCTTACAGGACACTGCAGGTTTAGAAAATTCATCTACCCTAAATTTTCATTTTTAAATTGTAACTAATTATCAGTCAACAAATAAAATACATTAGCTTTAATTATAGCATAAATTTAAAGGTGCAAATGTAACTGAAGTAGCAAAACTCTTAATATTTTAGTAGTAGTACTTTATAGATTAGTTTGATAATATATGTTTATACCAGAATTCCAACATTCCTTACACCTATTTATTATTATACAGGTATACTGAGTATTCCTTATGACAAATGAACAATTATATTAATCTTAGAAAAAGCAATTTTCTAAGATTTTCCTCAGGTTTGTAGCACACTCTGAATTTTCTTTTTACCTTAAGTTAACATGATCAAGTGAATTTAATGTTTATTCTTTAAAAAATATGAAAGCCTCTTAAATACATTTTTATAGCAACAAAAATTTAGAAAGTGCTTTAACGCACACAGTGTGATAAACTATTTTCACTTCCAACAATACAAAGTCAACAAGGGTAAGGACTAAGGCAACGAACTGAAAAAATATGAGGTGTCTTAAAGGTCACTGTGCATTATAGCAAAATATTTACCTATGTATGTGTATATATATGTGTGTGTATTATATATGTATATGTGTGTGTGTGTGTATATATATATAAATATATATAGGGAAAATATGTCCAATCTTGTATATTTCCTTATTATTACTGTCTATGGACACAACATGCAAAGGAAAAATGAGTGACATTGTCACAATGCTACGTCAAAAAAACTACTTGCATTAGGAACACTTGGATCATATTTTAGCTCTCACACCTACTACTGGTAAAGATAATCTGAGATAACAGAAAATGGAAAGTAGTTATAAATTTATTACTGTCTGCTCAAATATTCTTGTTGGATTAGATTTCAATACTAAAAATGGAATTTTTACTCTATGCTCAGTGCTGCCCCAGATCATCTCTGTGGTGGCCTGCATTCTCTGGGATGCTCATGCTGGGAGTGATGGGCCTTGTAGAGCTCCTCAGCATATTACTGTCATTTTGTTTTCTTCTCAAAGCCAATAAAGCCCTTCAGTTGTTTAAAAAAAAAGAAAAAGAAAATAAGAGAAAATAAAAAACGATTTGTCAGTCCGGAATGTTAAATACTTATTTAGAGAAAAGAAAAAAAAGAAAGGGGGGTGGGGTGGGGGGGGAAGGAGCGCTAAATGTGGGCACTGAGAGATATGTGTATATTCCAAGTTATTTATTCTAATCTCCATACGTTGTTCCTTTGCTCTACATAGCTTCCAAACTCCAAAAAATGAGGCTGAAGAATATCTTAAAAAATAGAATCCTTGGGAAATTCTCAAAATCCCATCAAGATTTTTCTCAAGTCTTTCCTTATACATTTTCAGAGGATGATAAAGCAGTGATGGGAGCTACACTGGATAAAAATGTCACAGAACACTTTCAAATTGTATCCTCTAATTTATAAGAAAAGGTCATTTGAGGACCCCTACACTTTTTCCCATTACTAGGGAGAAAAGTTTTACAACCACTAAATAAATAGTTCAGCCACTAAGTAAGAGGCAGCAGTCATTAAAACTTAGAAGCAAAAAGAATTTTTTTTAGTCAAGTAATTATCTATTCTTAGGTATTGTCACTAACAGTAATAAACAGAACCAAATTAAATGGAAAAGAGAAAACAAATCTATCAGAAAACCAATTTTATATGCAAGCTTTAGTGTTATACATTTTAAACAATTTCTCTTGGTAAAGAAAAAAATAGGGAAAATTTCAAGAGAGAAAAATCCAGTACTTGCTACAATTACAAAAGTGACTATAACAAATAAGCCTCCTTTTCTAACTAAAAACCATCAAACCTATATAGAAGAGCACTGAGAATATTCTTTGTATTTTCCTTCTTTCAATTTAACATTCTATCATAGCATGTTAAAATTCCCAGTCCTTATAAACAGTATTTAAGGCCGACATAATATCTTTTCCAATTATCCATAATATCTTAACCAATTATCTTGTGGTCATTTGAGTTCTTTTATACATATAACTGTGTAACATACAAAGGCATTTTTTCTTTCTTTGGATCTTTTAAAAATGAATTACTAGAAATGAGATTTTCAAATTGAAGAATACAAACATTTTTATACTTATCATACAAACAGCTAATATGTATTTTCCAATAAGAAAACAATTCACACTCCTAATAAATGAGGACCTACTCACTGTCTATGTCAGTGTTCATGTCAACAGATTTTTTTAATGTCTGCTCCTAGACAGGAAACTCCTTAGCATGACCCTGAAGAAGTTGAACTTTTATCCACATCTATTCATGAACTGTTTTTCTTTATTGTGAATTATGCACTGACAACTTATCAACTGAGAGTTTAAATGTTCTACATTATATAACACTGAAGTATTTTATCTGCCCTAAATTTATCTCCTTGCAATTTTTCAGAAGTTCCTTCTATTTCTAGTGACCAAACCTGTGAAAAGAAGCACATGGTTAGCCCAACTGAAAGCTCTTTGGTGGAAATATTCTGGTGTCCTTATCTTAATGGGTATGTTTGAAATGTAGTCACTGATAATCAATTTCTCAAAAATTTTGGCTTAATTACAATGTCATCAATATAAAAATTTTAAAAATTATGAAGATAATACCTTTTCTTCATGTGTTGTAAAAGAATCTGGATCCTTTCTTTTCTTCTTCAATTTTTTATCTTTGCTTTGCTTTGTACCAGAAGTCTGATAAGTTTGCAAATCTACTCGAGAATGGAATTGATAGCGTCCACTTTCTACATCACAGTAGTAATAAATTCCAGTGGAAGGATCATAATATAGTTGATTTTCCTTTCAAAACAAGAAAATAAGTTCTATTTATTTGAGATGAAATAAGTAGAAAACTAAAGTTAACAGAAATGTCAAATATATCAAATACAATGTTTTTAAAAAAACTATTTTCTAAAGATAAGGAATTAAGATAGCAGAACGAAGAATGTTTATAATTTCCTCAAATATTGAACCATTCAATATCTGCTCCAATTTTCATGTGAAAAATGAATTAATTAAATACTCAACTGAATCACATGACACTGCCAATACTTGACCATTATTTAGCTTAATAAGCAGTAATTTCAAATGGTTCAACTTTAAGACCTTAATAAAAAAATAAGAAACCTTTTAGAAGTCATGAAAATTGCATCAGAAAAAGCTAACCATAATAAAGCAATTCTAGACTCATTATCCTTAAATTAGCCAATAATGGTATAGTAGTATACACTTCCAAACCCTACTTTTAATGCCATAAACAAAGATTTGCCTTATAATGTTCATGACTAAAAGTTCTGAAGAAAATCCAAAAATAAAGCTAAGTTTATAAATACCACAAAATAAGATTCTATAGAAAGAAACCAATAAATAACTGCTTTCATTCTAATTAACTTTATGGTAAGCAACTAAATAAGACAAGTGAAATAGTCATTCAAAAAAAAGATCTCAGCAAATTATGGATAAAAACTATAAAAATAAAGTTATATAATTATCTACATTTACCAGATATTGACCAGTACTCCTAACTCACAATTTAACTGAACAATTATACATATTTTATTTACAACACAAATCCATGCAGACAGAACCTGAAAATGTACAACGCTGAGATTAAGCAACTAAAGTTTCCTGAAAAACAAAAACAAACAAAAAAACAATTTATTTCTCTGTTGATGCTATTGCAATTCATTTTCTTTAATCCATTTTGTACATTTCCCTCAACTAAAACATCAATGGGAAGTTTTCTAATCTTAGAAGTAAAATTTGAGGTAGGGATAGAAATGGAACTTTTTATAACTCACAATCTTTTACTCCGCTATGTCTTTCATTCCAACATATAGACATTTCTAAAAATACAATAATAAGCTCATTTAATTAAAGTGAAAATTAGGCCAGGCATGGTGGCGCATGCCTGTAGGCGGCAGCCTAGGAAGCCGGGGCCAGGGATCACAGTTCAAGTCCCGCTGGGGGCACGTAGTAAGACCTAGTCTTCAAAAAAATAGCTGGGCGTGGTGGCGCACACCTGTAATTACAGCTACCTGGGAAGCTGAGGTTTGGGACCACTTGAGTCTGTGGTACCCTGGGCAACATGAGCCTGCGATTCCACAGGCAAAAATAACGAGACCTAGTCTCCAAAAAAAAAAAAAAAAAAAAATTAATGTGAAAATTAGCACAATGAAATGGTAAAATAATGAAGTCTCTAATTACTGAGACACATATCATACAGAATGTAACTAAATATTTACAGAATGTATGTCAGATGGAAAGACAGAAAGGTAGAAATAACAAAATGTCATATACTTGGAGATTCTTTATTTTCTTAGAAACCAAGTAAGTCATAGCTACTCTCAGTCAGAGTTTAAATACGAACTCTCTGGGTATGAAGCCACAATGTCAATTAGAATACTCATAGAGATGATCTTATGTGATCTGGTTCTCACGGCCTATAAAACATAGTGCCCAAAAGTAGAGCAGACGCTCATCATTCCTGACGAATAATAAACATGCTATTGAAAATTCAAAAAACGACTCCCTTTGTAGTCTCAGATATAAAGACAGAAGTATCTGAAACAATTAAAAAAAAAAACTCACCTCCAATGTCTTTTTTTTGGGGGGGGGGGGGAACTAGGTCTTGCTATGCTGCCTGGGAAACCGCAGACTCATGTTGTCCAGGGTACCACAGACTCAAGCAATCTCCAGCCTCAGCTTCCCAGGTAGCTGGGATTATGCCACCATACCCAGCCATTTTTTTTTTTGAGACTAGGTAGCGTTATGTTGCCCTGGGCGGTTCTTGAACCCGCAGATTCAAGCAATTCCGAGTCGCGGCCTCCCTTCTTAGGCTGGGATTAAAGGTACGTGCCACCGCACCCAGCCAATGTCATTTTCTTATAAATTCTATTAAAAAAATATTAGTTTAGGTTCTTAAACATTTCACAACAATGTGCAGATTGTTTGCTCTTACTAATGAATGCTCTAACATATTTGCATTACTTTTCATGCAAAAAGTTATATCTTGGGAACTAATCTCTTAACAGTAACAACATATTTAATCAAAAACCTAAGAGTAGCACATATGCTATTTTGTAATTCTTACTCTTCTCAAATGCCTTTAAATCAAACACAATTTGAAATACAATTTGTTTTTAACTCAGCTTATGGTTTAATATTTGGCAGCCAGTAGCTAAGTATCCAACCATACCAGATTACAATGTCTGAGATACTTACAGAATCATAATAGAAACCAGTACTGTGATCAAAATAGAGTCCAGTATTTTCATCATAACTAAATCCAGTCTGTGATACAGCCGCTTCTGCTGCAGCTCTCAAGCTTTCAGCTAATGATGAACCTTCTAGGGATGTGTCTTCTGTTCCTAATGAAGATGCTGGCTCCTACGTAAGATAGATTTATGTCAAACAGACAAAAACATCAATTTAAAAATCAGAGTTTGAAATAATAGATTCAAAGGTTATTTTAAATTATAAGACTTTAATTTCTGTAATGGGAAAGTATGGCTACAGATTACAATTCGATCCACTTGAAAAGATATTTACTAGTGTGTCAGTTAATTCAATTGTGGCCCAGTTTTGAAGGTGAACATTACTCAAAAATAAATGCATGTACTACATGAGGAAGCAACCCACAAAAAACAATGTGAAATATTCTTTGAGACAAAAACAGCTAGATTCTTCAGTAATTGTAGCTTCAAAGGGGAACCTACAGGTTTTTGAAGAGAGACGGAAAAGAAACCCTTATTATGTGAGATAATTCATACATCAAGCAGGTGTACTGCATGAATCTTACTGGAATTCTGATTCAAAAAATGTAGAAATAAATATAAAACATTCTGAGAAATTTCAATCATGAAAGGATATTTGACTGGAAGCATTAAATAAGTAGGTATCTAAAATTTTTTGGTTTGGTTAAAATACATGGGCAAATTTTCTTCTAGCTTATGTATATCATAACTTTTGGGGGTACAACAGCAGGAAAACAATTATGGATGTGAACAAGTTATAAGTTTGTTTCTTAAAAATTGTAATATTCACTGCAAAATTATACACCAACTGTTTACAACCCTTGCATAGATTGTGATGGACCAAAGAAGTCTTTTTTCTACATAACAAAGAACAAGTATTGGGTATAAACAAATTCATGTTTAGCATTTTATACCTGTGAATTTGAGGAAAAAGGGTCCTCTTGTCCACATTTAACATTTTCTGTTACATTAGCAGATGTGTAAGTATCAATTTCCCTTTCTGACTGGTCTTTAGAAGTTTCAATATCCTGATCTTGCTGAGCTGAGAGTTCAGTTACTTTACTTGTTAGACTGACATCCTTATAGTATGTCTGATAATAGTAATCTGCAGCAAAACAAATTAAGTGATATTATTAGAATGGCAAATACAGGGACTTAATTACAAAACACTGGTGCTCAATAGAAAACAACACAATTGCAAACAAATCATATTTTTACAACCGTACACATTTTGAAAGATTAAAAACAATGGTGCACAAGTATGTATCTCTGACTCATATTTATAGCTGTCAAGGTGAAAGAAAAAAGGAAGTGACCTGATTTGGACTTTCCATAGCAAAAATGAAAAAAAAAATGAATACCACTGTTTTGTTTAGCAATTTCATTAAGTTACACACTGAATAAAACAAGGTAAAACTAGACCTTCCTTGTGATCCCTATTTATTAAAACTCAGCTGTTTGGCTATTCTGTCACATAATATAATACCACTGATGAGACTGCGATGAAAGTCTCACCATTGCATTAGCAGAAACAAGCCATAAAGAAAAAGACAGAAACCAAATGGTTCACTAATATATGGGATATAGTAAAAAAAATAAACAAAAGCCTTGAGGAAAAGTCAAAACAATCTAAGCACCAAACTGAAGCACACAACTTTGAGCAGGAGGGAAAGGGGGGGAAGGGAGGGGAAGGTGGGGGAGGGCAAATCCTTGAGATTACAATGTTGTGAAATTTATATATAAATTAAAAAAAAAAAGTCTCACCATTGCCTCAAGACCATGTATCTCTTAGGCTAAATACAATACTAAGTGACATACAACAAGAAAAAAACACATGTCCTAAGTCACATGAAAAATCAGAAATGAGAGTATATGGTGCATGGAATGAAAAAATTATGTAGTAAACAGCAGCATGTACTATAAGAAAAACAAATTCTTATTTTCCCTTCAAAAGAAAAAATAATCAGAAAAATTGGAAGGAAGCTCACATTACAACATATTTATCTTGATATCCACTTTAAACATAAAGAAAGTTTCATATTAGCATGATCTGAATGTAGTCATACAAGCTATCTTTATTATGAGCTGAATACCTGAGATTGACCAAGGAGGGTGGTTCTCTGTTTGCACTTCAACATCAGACTTTTTATTATCTTCATTTCTCCCACAATGGAGTATTTTACTGAGCTCTTCTACCTGAAAGAAAACAATTTAGAAAAATATCTATACCGCAACCTATAATATAAACACCATCCTCTAGTATTACAGCATTACAGTAATGTTAAGTTTATAAAAGTACTTACTAATAACAGCTTCCTTTTCAGAAAAACTATTTTTTCTTTAATAGTGTTATGACTAAATAACAACAGCAGAAGGAAACAGAGGCGACTGACTCAAAGGAGCATCTGTCCTCTCTGTGTGCAATGAAAATAACTGAAAGGCTGACAGAAAGGCCAAAGCAAGAGCGAGGAAAAGAGGAACAGCCTCATCAATACACCTCGGTTAGACAGAATACTGATGTGAGATAATGGCTATTATATATTTGAAATTAAAAGCAAATATCAAAATATTTCTTTAAAGGTGACAGCTATTTAGACTACAGAGCTATTTAGGCTACACACTTCATAAATTATTATCTGCATCTTCTATAAGGGCTGCAACCAGGGTGAAGCAAGCAAAGCACTAGGGAAGCACTTACTCTCAGCTTCATTCAAAAATATGTGCCCTAGGCTTTATCCTAGTCCTGGCTCATTTATTTAGTATCTGCTACATGCTAGGCAGTAAGTGGCATTTTGGATAATAGCTTATTAATTCTTACAACCACTTTACAGATTTGTTGTCCTAATCCCAACTAGACATACGACAAACCTGGATAATTTGCACAAGGGAGACGTCTCTTCTACTGACTGCAAAGTCCACACACACACACACACACACACACACACACACACACACACACACACACACTTGTGTGTGTGTGTGTGTGTATATATGTATGGTTCTATAAGTATATATACATAAAAACATATATATGGTTGTAAAAAAAGCAGTACTTCAACAATTTAGAATTATGAAAGGTTTTTTTAACAGCTGTCATAGTTTGCTATCCTTCCACAATATTTTGACCTTATCTGTAGTTACTTAGCACAGTCCTTCCATATGCATTGAACGAGTTGCTGAGTAAACAAATACAAATTATCTGTCATAATGTGGACCCAAGTCATTGCATTTCAGCATTTTCATAAACCATTTCATAACAAAGTAACATAACAAAGTTACGTGTTCAGTCTACTTAGGCAGTTTCAAGACCATCACTGTAGTAGACCATGCAACAGTTTAAATGAAATAATTATGTGGAAATAACTTGTCAGGAGAAAGTGCAATTGTCCAGCAAATCAAACTGAAAAATATTTAAAAGTTAAAAAAATAATTATGGTCCTTTAAATACTTGCCTTACTTCATTAAGTTAGCTACAAAGCATCTCTAACAAAGACAATCATATCTTCCCTCATCAGAAAACTGAATAAGAAGACGCAGACTAACACCTTACACATGTATATTGTTCAAGTTTGTCAAACTGGAAGTTCTTTCACGCTGAATTTAAGCTTAACCTGTGTGCATGAGCACATTCTCATTTGGGGGGTAACTCAGGCTCTATACGTCTAAGCGATAGACGGGATTCTGGTTCAAGCCTGGTCGTTTAGCAAACTCAAATTTGATCCTGACTAAAACACTGCAAAGGTGCCAACGTCAGTGGCACGTTCCAAGTGAAAAGGAAGACAATCTGTCTAAAGTGTTTAGTATGATTCAAGCCCGCTGTAACTGCAGCTCACGCTTTCAACGAAATGAAGTGATCCCAACTCTTATGGTTTGCCCCAAATGTACTGAGAATTCCAAACTTTTGTTCCTATGAGGCGCTCTCTCTCTATATATATATATCTATAGAGAAGTCCCGGGTCCCTGCCAGGGAGGACTTCGAGGCTCTCCGAGGCTTCAAACGCCTCCCCTGAAATGGGATGGGGCTCGACGCGAAAAGAGCACCTGGGTGCGGAGCTCCTGGTTGTTGCTCTCGGCGCTCTGGTACAGCCTCTCCGTGTGATGCAGCAGCTTCTCGATCTCCCGCACTTGCCGCTTGCAGCTCCGCAACTCGCGTTCCAACTTCTCCACCTTCCGCCTCAGCTGGGCGAGCTCAGGGTCGGGGGACGTGGGTGGCGACAAAGAAGACGGCGGCGCGTCGGAGGCCATGGGGTCCGGCGCGAAGCGGCCCGTGGGCTGCGCTCAAGCTAAGGCGGACTCAGGAGAGACCCGAAGCCGCGGGAGCGCGCGAACAGCGACAGGCGGCCTCACACTCGCCCGGCCGCGGCGGTTCCAAGCCATGACGATCGGAAGCTCGTCGACGGTAGCCGAGAGAACCTGCACGCGTCAAGCCAGGGCACCAAAGATGGGCTCTGCCGAGCCCAGCCGACTTTGGAACAGGAAAACTTTATCAGCAACTACCTTCGCCAGCGACCGCCGAGACACCAGCCGGAGTGCGGGAGAAGGGGGTGGACCAGAGATGGGCCAAAGCCGCTCGCACCGTGAGTCGGTTGAGCCGGAAACGATGGCGCTGGTGGTGGGCGGGGTCGAGAAGGAAAAGGAAGCAGAAGCGACGGCAAGCGGGAAGGTTCTCGTGTTGCACATGCGCACTTTATGCCCTCTGGGGACGCCAGCGGTCGGCGAGAGCCTGGAGGTCTGATGAGGAAGTGGCTCAAAGCCTTGGAGAGACAAAGGCCTCATACTTTTGCTTTGCCAACTTTCAAAACGGTTTTCAATTTTATTTTTTGGGAGGTACAGAATGTACATTTGAGGCCCTTTTAAAAATTAATTTAAAAAGCTTGCTATTTAATTACCGTCCATTTATAACACTAGTTTGGGAAATGCAGCGTCACACCTCCATATGTGTATATCCAAGTTGGCTATTGTTCTTTATGGTCACTTTCAGGTCGTCCAGATCTTCCTAAGATGTTACAAACTTCCCAAAGATAATACTCTGTTAACTCCCTCCAGGACCTTTTCCATAACGTGGCCTAAAGGGACATGTACATTCTGTAGATTTCACAGAATATCATATTCAAGATAACAATGTCATCTTGATCAACTGGACTTGTAGAAATTGCAAGTGCTTTAGTAGGTACTCTTGGGAAGAGACATAAGCTCCCCAGCTGGAAGATTAACTCTAAGAAGTTTCTGGATTCTGCTGTATCAATGAGGTATTTTAGAGGTCAAGCAGCCTGATATATATTATACTATTCCTTACAACATTACTTTTTTTTTCTTTTTTTCTTTTTTTTTTTTTTACCTTGCACCTTTTGGTGATGATTGTAAGCCTCAGGATTCTGTGGAAGCAGAAGGGGGATATGCAGTGGTTGATGGATTTATTTGGTATTTCATTTGCGTGAAACTTGTATTTGTTCACAAACCCTTAAAGTGATGAGACCTTCTTCAGGACACACTTCCTTTGCCAGGTTCAATTAGAACTAGAGACTCAACTCAGATTGCTAGATCTCAAATGAGTGGAGATCACCAACTAAGTTTTGCTGGTCTTCCTCACCCAGCGTCCAGCACAGTGACAGTAATAGAGGTCACTAAAATGTTTGCAGAATGCAACTAGCCCAAAATCACTGACTGCTCTGTGTGTCTTTTTGTCTCATTCATTGCCCAGTAGACTGAATTCTCCCCCAGCAACTGCCCTCCTTAAGTTCCTGCACATATTCTTCCTTACGTCTTAAGACGTGTCAAAGTGACAGCAGTCTTTCATCCTTCAATGAATATTTAGTGAAAGGAAATGAAATGTTCTCACAAACAGAAAGGCACTGCCCAAAAATAAAAAAGACTTAAAGCATTATGACTAAGCAAGAATTTATCTAAATTTTTTTTCAAATACTGTATTTTCTATCTTCTCCACCATTGTAGGGTACAAAATTCCATAACACCTGCAAGGCACCTTTAAGAGAGATTTTGGTGTTTTAATCATTTGGAGTCTGGTCTTATTTGTTACTTTTAGAGAAATTTTACTAATATACTGTTTCTTCAGAGCAATGTGCCATTGTTTGTGTTGGAGATGCATGGAGTACCAAGATGCTGAATCTTGGGTACTTAGGACTTGCCTTTATTTAGGGCTTTCTCACAACATATTGGTTGGCATTGTCTTCTTTAGAGAGATTGAAAAGCTTTTGGACTTTGGTAGCTCTTTGGTGAAGAGGTGAAGAGGTGAAGCCCAGGTGAAGAGGCACAGTGGTTATCAGTGAGTTCAGGAGTGTTCTTTCTACCCCCTCAATGATCAATTGAGAGAGCTCAGATTTGCATCCACAACACACTCTGAAGAGCTTTGCATTTTCTTTCACCAGTCCTCCTTAGTCTGTAACATGAATGCCCCTTATTCAACCTCAGGCAAACCTGACCAAGAGACAGGATACCCTGCTTCATGGGGAAACCTTGTTTGCCATTTCCACCACTGATGTGGACCATATAAACCTTCTATTCTTTCCCAGAGCATCTGCAACAATCTTTGTGGCCCCATCTCATAAAATGTATGAAGTATGTGTAAATTGTCTACATCAGTGAGTTTTATCTGAGGTCCTTCAAATAAGATTACAGACCTCAGGAATCCCTTAGACAGTTATCTATCCCACAGAAAACAATGTCACTCATGTACTTGTGAGGAATAATAATGGTTATTGGAAGCTATTGAGTTCAGAGAATTTTGTATGTGGCAATAACTGATACTCAACTTGATCTAGAGCTATTCCAGAACCCCCTCATATCAGAAGACTGGTATCTAAGTATCTAAGATAGTATTATATTCAAAAGCAGAAGAAAATTATCAGTTAAATAAAACCCAATTTATATCCAATTCATTTTAGAATATTAACAGCTTATACAGATACAGTGGGCAACCAGCTCTCTCCTATCCGATCCTACTGTTTGATATAATAGAAGAATATCTGGGGAGCCACAATATTTTAATAATCTTCCACATTACTTTTGGTCAATAGACCATTACCATTACCTTGCCCCTGGAGGCCTAAGGAAAAAAGATGGGTGTAACAATAAAACACTAGTGTGATGGCAAAGGAAGGAAGTCAAAGGAAATGAGGTAGGCACTTCTACCTCCAACTGAGATATTTTTACTCTATACCTTTGTTTTAGAGTTATTTATTTGTTGCATTTCAGGAGATGCAACAACACAGAAACAGAGTTCAGGGATAAAACAATCACACCGAGAGAGAAAAAGCATTGGGTCAGGGGAGTAAATTTGCTGATACTAAATTTGATGATGATGTCTTGAGACATTAGTGAGACCCAGCCTCAATTTTATTGATGGTTTTATCATACACAGCATCAATCATGAAAAGGCAAAAGGATGAGGGGTGTACAATAATAATCATGTGGGATAAGAGTGTCAGGGGTGAACATGTCATTGGAATCTTTAGCTTTCAGGGGGATGTATCTGCTGACCAGATATCTGCATTAATCATTAGATACTAAATTTTTTTTTAGGCCTTACTCATGATTCCAATCTAATCAGAACTCACTCATTGATTGTCAAGGCCCAATCACATATTATTCATGGACAGTAACAGGTTTTCCAGCCTTTCTTTCAAAACATGAAATGGAACTGGAGTAATAAAGGATCATGAATTATCAAATATGGAAGGAGTCCGAGGTTTGGTGCATTCTTTCAGGTTTTATAACTGACTGGTCACTGTGACTTTTTGAACAGCATGTAGATATTTACAGGCCCATAGCTATTTTTGCAGACCCACATTTAATGAGTAAAAAATTACTACAACTTTTCACATAATTCTCCTCCTCCCCTCACACATTGAAAATACTGACTCACAAGGAGAATCTATCTTCACTGGACAGATTATAGGTCTTTGTTGGGCATAAGATTGAAGGAGGAGGAACCATGAGAGGAATGAATCAGTCAGAGAGACTGGGCTGATGCAAGCATGCAGCTAACAGCAATTTTTTTTTTTTTGAGACTAGGGCTCACTATGCTGCCCAGGGTAGTCCCGATCCCTCAGACTCAAGCGATTCCCAGTCTCAGCCTTGCAGGTATCTGGGTTGCCACCACACCTGGCAGCTTTTTTGAGACCAGGTCTAACTATGTTGCCTGGGTAACCTTGAACATGCGAACTCAAGTGAACCCTTGTCTCTTTCCTGCTAACAACAATTTTATTGTGTTCCTCAATACTTTAGATACTTTGTGAAAATATGGATATGATGTGGTTAAAAAAAAAAAAGCGAGGGGGGGGGCAAATCCTGTGGGATACAACACATGGGGGCAGGAGGCCGGATACACCATTATCTGGTGGGAATGTCTCTTCAGTAAAGTCAACATGGGAGGAAAGAAGATAGCACTCACCAGGAAGAGCAAGGTAAAGCTGTCTTTAGTATTCTAAAGTCAGATAAGAAGATGAGTAAGATGTGCCCCACTCACAACCCAAATCTTGTCCAGATATAGTGGCTCCTCACAGGGCTTCAAGATGCAAGATCAATATTTAACACTAGAGCAACATTCTTTCAATAGCTGTGATGAAAAAAAATTAGTTCCCATCCATTGTGGACTGATATATCAGTAAGATACAGACATGTATTTTACGAGTATGTATGAATATGGATAAAGAGAGAATAAGGGATGCAAGAGTGGTTGTCAGGTAGGATGAAATTATTCCCCTTTGTTTTCAAGAGAAAGTTAAATTTTGTAGCTAAAAGTTACTTATGTATTCAAATGGTGAGTCTTTCAATGCAGCTAGTTCATTTAGGTTATTTGTATTAAAATTGGATCTAAAACACAAAATTTAGCAAGCATGATTCATTGCTGAATTCTTTTGAGAGTGTTCATTATTGCCTTTCAGGTAATCAACAGTGTAAGTGGAAAATCTGTTAAAAGCCATTCAAGCTGTTCTATGTTGAACTATATTTAACAGCCCATGGAACAATCTTAGGCATATCTTTGTCCTGAGCCTGTAAAAAAACCTTTTACTACACATTTTGAGTTCATTTTTCTCAAGCTTCAAAAAAAGTCCTGGGACTTAAAACATTTCTTGATTCAATTTTAAAGAGGTTTTTTTTTTTTTTTTAAATCTCAGATACTATCAATCACCAACAGTCATTCTTTCTTATTTCATACATACAGAAGAACCCAAGTTTTGCTCAGATAGCAGGACACCTAGCTGATAGTCTATTTCTCACACTCCATTGCAGGTAGGTGACCAGTGACACCATTATGATCAAGGTCAATAGAGTCTAGAGGCAAAGTTCCTGGGAAAGCTATTACTTGCAAATTAAAAAAGGAACAATTCAGTCCTGAACCTTGCTCTTCTGTCTTCCTATTCTCCCTATCTATATAGTAGTTACCAAATCGGAGTTGGAACAGTTATAAAGCAAACATGAACATGAACACACTCTATGGAAAACTAAGCAGATGAGCACAGTATTGAACACACCATGAAGTGCCTATCTCTGGACTTTCTCTTAGATGGAAAAAGTAAACCTCTTTTGATTAAGTTATTGTATTTGGATTTCGGGTTCATTCCAAGCTGAAGTAATGCATAGGAAACATAATCATATGGATTGGTTCATTTGCTCTGTGAGCTATCAAAGTAATTTTAATATCCCAATTCATAAAAAATAAATAATTTCCACATTCTTCTCTAGATATACTTTATAATAAGAGTTTCAACTCAAAGGATAATTGCTGATAAAAGAGTTATTCTAAACTTAACAACTCTTAACGTCTTTGTGCCATTTTAATTAGCTATGAATGACTTGAGAATTTGCAGGATTTTTCTTTTTTTTTCTGTTTATTTATATTTCACATCAATTTAATCTCCATTTAATCTCCAGGGGTCACTCACCACCTCCCTTCCCTGACCACTCCAGCTGGTCCCCACCCTCCTATTGTGTATTTTCATTTGGTTGTCCATATATTAGTGAAACCATTTGGTTTCTTTTTCTTTCTGACTCGTTTCTGCTAGTATGATTTCTTCTAGGTACATCCAAGTTTCAATAAATTCATTAAGTTTGTCATTTTTAATTGATGAGCAATACTCCATTGTGTGTATATATACCACATCTTTTTCATCCATTCATCTGTTTTGGAACATTTGGGTTGTTTCCATGTCCTTGCAATTATAAACAGTACTGCAATGAACATCTGAGCACAGGTGTCCTTTTGTAGCCACATTTAGGTCTCCTTTGGGTAGATTCCCAGAAGAGCAATTACTGGGACAAATGGTAGTTCCATTTTCATTAGTTTGAGGGTCCTCCACACTGCTTTCCATAGTGGCTGGACCGGTTTACATTCCCAATAGCAGTGTAAGAGTGTTCCTTTCTCTCCACATCCATGCCAGCACTTACTGCCTGGTTTTTTTTTTTTTTTTTTAATGTAGGCCATTCTTACTGGTGTAAGGTGGTATCTCATTGTGGTTTTGATTTGCATTTTTGTTATTGCTAGTGACGTTGAGCAATTTTTCATGTGCCTGTTGACCATTTGTATTTCTTCTTTGGAGAAGTGTCTTTTTGGTTCTCCCCATTTTTTGATTGGACTTCTTGTTTTGTTTTTGTTTAGCTGTGTAAGTTCCTTATGGATCTTTGTTATTAAACCCTTATCACTCTTGTGGAGGTCAAAATTTTTTTCCCATTTGGTTGGGCTTCTTTTAGTTTTTTTCTGTTGTCTATTTGCTGTACAGAAGCTTTTTAGTTTGATGTAGTCCCATCTGTTTATGTTTTCCTTCATGTTTTTGCCATCTGCAGATGTTTCCAAAAAGGGATTTCTGAATTATACTTCATGGAGGGTTTTGCCCACGTTTTCCTCTATGTATGTTATGGTTTCAGGTCTGACATCTAAGTCCTTTATCCATTTTGAGTTGGTTTTTGTACATGGTGTGAGGATGTTGTCTTGGTCCATTTTTTTTGGCATGTCTTAGTCCAATTTTCCTAACATAATTTATTGAAGATGCTATCTTTGTTCCAATGTAAGTTTCTCCCTCCTTTGTCAAAGATAAGTTGACTATATATGTGTTGTTTTATTTCTAGGCTCTCAATTCTGTTCCATTGGTCTGATGTCTGTTGTTGTACCAGTACCATGCTGTTTTAATTATTATGGTTTAAAGTATAACTTGAAGTCTGGAAGAGTTAGGCCTCCATTCTCTCTTTTTTTGGCCAGGAGGTTTTTAGCTATTTGAGGTCTTTTGTTATTTAATATGAATTTCTGTAATTTTTGTTCTATCTCTTTAAAGAATATCATTGGAATTTTTATAAGGATTGCAATGAATCTGTAGATTGCTTTTGGTAGGATGGCCATCTTGATGTTGTTAATTCTTCCAATCCATGAGCAAGGAATGTCTTTCCATTTCCTTATGTCTTCTATCTCTTTTAGCTGCATTTTAAAGTTTTCTTTGTATAGTTCTTTAACGTGCTTTGTTAGGTTTATTCTCAGGTATTTAATTGTTTTTGGTGCTATGGTAAATAGGATGAATTTTTATATTTCTTCATCTGCTGCTTGTCTTTTTGCATATAGGAAGGCTACTGACTTCTGTGTGTTTATTTTGTAACCAGCTACCTTACTGAACTGGTTTATTGTTTTGAGAATTTTTTCTGTAGATTTTTTGGGGTCTCTACATAAAGAATCATATCATCTGCATATAATGATAGCTTCAGTTCCTCTTTTCCTATTTGCATCTCTTTTATATATTTTTTTGCCTTATTGCCCTGGCTAGAACTTCCAGTACAATGTTAAAAAGTAGTGGAGAAGTGAGCATCCTTGTCTGGTTCAAGATCTTAATTGGAATGATTTTAGTTTTTCCCCATTTAAGATGATGTTTGCTGTAGGTTTGTCATAGCCGGCTTTTATTATGTTGTGGTATGTTCCTTTGATCCGCAATTTTTCAAGGGTTTTTATCATAAATGGGTGCTGCACATTGTCAAATGCTTTCTCTGCATCAATTGATAAGATCATGTGATTTTTGTTTTTCTTCTTGTTGATGTGGTGTATTATGTTAATTGATTTTCGGATGTTGAACCATCCTTGTACCCCTGGGATAAAGCCGACTTGGTCATGGTGAATAATGCTTTTTATGCATCATTGGACTCAATTTGCTAGGATTTTGTTTAAAATTTTTGCATCTGTGTTCATTAGGGAAATTGTTCTATAGTTTTCTTTCTTGGTGCTGTCCTTATTTGGTTTTGGTATGAGTGTAATGTTTGCTTCATAGAGTGTGTTTGGGAGCTTTCCTTCTTTCTCAATTTTTTGGAAGCGTTTTAGTAGAGTAGGTGTTATTTCCTCTTTAAATGTCATGAGAATTCATTTGTAAAGCCATCTGGTCCTGGGCTCTTGCTTTTAGGGAGGGTTTTTATGACAGCTTCAATTTCATTGCTGTGACTGCATTATTTAGGTTTTCTATTTCTTCTTTTTTCACTTTTGGGTGGTTGTATTTTTCCAAGAATCTGTCCATCTCAGCCAAGTAGTTGTATTTGTTTCCATATAGATGTTCATAGTGGTCTCTGATTATCCTGTGGATTTCTTTTGTGTCTGTTGTAATTTCTCCTTTTTCATTTGTGATTCTGTTTATTTGAGTGTTCTCTCTTCTTTTCTTTGTGAAAAGAAGGTTTATCAATTTTATTTATTTTTTCAAAGAACCAGCTCTTCATTTTGTTTGCAAGAGGTTTATCAATTTTATTTATTTTTTCAAAGAACCAGCTCTTCATTTTGTTGATCTTCTGGGTAGTCATTTTGATTTCCAGGTTATTTATTTCTTTGACTTTTATTATTTCTTGTCTTCTGCTGGGTTTTGGCTTTTCCTGTTGTTCTTTTTCTAGTTTTTCGAGTTGGGAGATGAGGTTTTTTCTTTGTATAGCTTCTTTGTTTTTGATATGGACCTGTATTGCTATGCACCTTCCCCTTAGATATGCTTTTGCTGAGTCCCAGACATTTTGAAAAATTGTGTCTTCTTTTTTATTCATTTTGAAGTAGGTTTTAATTTCTTCTTTAATTTCTTCAATTACCCATTCTTTGTTTAGTAGCATATTGTTTAGTCTCCAAGTATTGACCACTCTTCTTGCTTTCTCTTTGTTGTTAATTTCTAGTTTGATGCCTTTATGATCTAAGAAAAAGGTTGGTATAATTTTAATTTTTGTATATTTATTCAGATTTGTCTTGTGTCCTAATATGTGGTCAATTTTAGAGAATGATCCATGTGCATTTGAAAAGAATGTGTATTCTTTTCCTTGGGGGTACAGTGTCCTGTATATATCTATGAGTTCCATTTGGTCTAGGTCTTCTTTTAAAGCTTTTGTGCCCTTGTTTAGTTTCTGTTTTGTCGATCTGTCTTTTGGTGTGAGTGCAGTGTTAATGTCTCCTACTACGTATGTGTTTTCATCAATATTTGTTTTCAGTTCTGCTAGTAACTGCCTTATGAATCTTGGTGCTCCCTTGTTTGGTGCATATATGTTGATAATTGTTATGTCTTTCTGGTGGGTTATACCCTGAACTATTAGGTAGTAACCATCTTTATCCTTTGTTACTTTTTAAATTTTGAAATCTGCTTAGTCTGCTATGAGAATGGCTACCCCTGCCTTTTTTGGGGGGCCGTTTGCTTGTAGGGTTGTTATCCATCCTTTTACCTTCAGTCTATGCTTTCTTTGGAGATTAGATGTGTTTCTTGGAGGCAGCAGAAAGTTGGGTTCTGCCTTTTGATCCAGTCCACTACTCTGTGTCTCTATTGATGATTTAAGAAAATTGACATTTAGAGTGATTATTGATGTTTGAGGTTCTAGAGTTGGTTTTCTGGTAGACATTTTAAGGTTCCATTAGTTTCTTGTTATGCTTGTTCTATTTATTCTTCTGAGGGCTTTGTACTTGAGACTTCTTGCAAGATTTCTTGTAGTGGGGGTTTGGTGGTAGCAAATTTCTGGAAACTTTGTCTGAGAAGATTCTAATTTTTCCTTCATAGAAGAAGGACAGATTTGCAGGGTAGAGTATTCTTGGCTGACTCTTTTTGTCTTGGAGTTTTTTTAAGATGTGGCTCCACTCTCTCCTTGTTTGGAGAGTCTCTTCTGAGAAATCTGAGGTCAGCCTAAAGGATTTTCCTTTGTAGGTTATCTGTTTTTTCTCTCTAGTCATTCTCATTATTTTTTCTTTATCTTGGGTTCTTGGAAGTTTTACAATGATGTGCCTGGCTGTAGTTTTTTTCATTAAAGTAGTTTGGTATTCTTTTTGCTTCCTGTACATCTATTTTTATTTTGTTTTTCAGATTTGGGAAGTTCTCTTCCATTATTGCTTTAAAAAGACTTTCATTTCCTATGTCTTTCTCTACTCCTTCTGGGATTCCGATTATTCTTATATTTCCTTTCTTTAAAGTATCTGATAAATCTCTGATTTTTCTTCTCTCTTCTTACTTTGTTTTTCTCTCTCTTTTCCTCTTTTCATTCTCTCTATTTCTGTATCCTTTAGTGTGCTGATTTGTTCTTCAATTTCTTCTAGTCTGCTTTCATGGCTTTTCTCTGCATTTTTGATATCTTTTATTGCTCCTCTTATAAATTGTACCTCCTTCAGTTTCTTATTTATTGTTTCAATCTCTTTTGTTCGACAATGGTAATGTTCATTTTGCTGCATTCTTTTTTGTATTTTTTCTACTTCTCTTATCTCAATAAGTGCTTTTATCATGATGTGTCTGAATTCTTTATCTGTCAAATTATCCAATTCTTCGATGTCCTCCTTGTTGGTTTCAGGAGATTGTCCTTCGGTGAAGAATTTCTTCCATTTGGGCTTGCTTGAGTGTTTGTATTTTTCTTCCTTCTCGTGTTTGCTCTTTGGATTTGTTCTATGTATTGAGTGACGGTTGCTGTGGTATTAGTTGGCATGTTGTTGAGTATGAGGTTGTGGTTATTCTGTTTTTCTATCTGAATTCTTGTTTCTGTGTGTTGTTTGGGGGAAGTAGTCGTTTCCTTGTCTGAGCTGCTGTTGTACAGCAGCACCTGCACTTCTGGACTGGGATGTCAGCCCTGATATTCTGCAGATACTCTCTGCAGACTAAAACTGAAAGAGCCAATAGACTGTTAAATTTGAGTCTCTGCAGGAGACCTTACATATGTGGAATCCTCTGATATGCAAACCCAAATTTCAAGTTTCTCTAGAAGACAACTTATGACATTTTCTGGTTTGTGTCTGAGTTGCTGTGTTGAATTTCTCTGCTTTATATTCTTGTACTTGAATTACTCAGATAACATTCAATATTGAATTTTTTTTCTTGTGTGTGTGTGTGTGTCAGCAGTCAGTGGTTTCCAAGCTTTGATTTGCTTGTTGTTTATATTTGTGCTCAATTTTTTTCTTCTATAAATGAACTTCAGTGTTTTTGTGTACTGCTGAGATTTTGCATATAGTCTTTATCAGTGCTGGCGCCGCAGTGCCGAAGTGGCACGATGCCGCGTGGTGCCTTCCTCACCTGGGAAGTGGGTGGAGGGCATCAGAGGGAGTGGCTGGGAGGCGTGTCCAAGGGACACACCCATGCTGGTGTGCTCTGGTTGGGGACCTGAGGTGGCATGATAAGTCACGGTGCCTTCTTCACCTGGGAAGCGGGTGGAGGGCTTCAGAGGGAGTGGCTGGGAGGCATGTCCGAGGGACACCCCAGCGCTGGTGCGCTATAGTTGGGCATCCAAGGTGGCACAATGCATCGTGGTGCCTTCCTCACCTGGGAAGCGGGTGGAAGGCTTCAGAGGGAGGGGCTGGGAGGCGTGTCCGAGGGACTCACCCTTTGCTGGTGCACTCTGGTTGGGAACCTGTGGTGGTATGATGTGGCGCGGCACCTGAGAAGCGGGTGGAGGGCTTCAGAGGGAGTGGCTGAGAGGCATTTGCAAGGGACCCACTTGCACTGGTATGCTCTGGTGGGGGACCCAAGGTGGCACGATGTGGTGCGGTGCCTGGGAAGCTGGTGGAGGGCTTCAGGTGGAGTGGCTGGGAGGCGTGTCCGAGGGACTCCCCCACGCTAGTGCACTCTGGTTGGGAACCCGATGTGGCACGAAGTGGTATGGTACCTGGGAAGCAGGTGAAGTGCTGGGAAGCAGGTGGAGGGCTTCAGAGGCAGTGGCTGGGAGGTGTCCGAGGGATGCCCCTGGGCTTGTGCACTCAGGTTGGGGACCCAAGGTGTCACGATTTGGCACAGTGCCTGGGAAATGGGTGGAAGGCTTCAGAGGGAGTGGCTGAGAGCATGTTCGAGAGACCCACCAATGCTGGTGCACTCTGGTTGGGGAACTGAAGTGGCATGATGTGGTGCGGTGCCTGGGAAGCGGGTGGAAGGCTTCAGATGGAGCGGGTGGGAGGCATGTCTGAGGAATGCCCCTGTACTTGTGCGCTCTGGTTGGGGACCCGAGGTGTCACAATGTGGCGCGGTGCCCGGGAAGCGGGTGGAGGGATTCAAAAGGAGTGGCTAGGAGGCGTGTCCATGGGATGCCCTGTGCAGGTGCGCTCTGGTTGGAGGCCCGAGGTGGCACAATATGTCGCAGTAACAGGAAAGCATGTGGAGGGCTTCAGAGGGAGTGGCTGGGAGATGTGTACGAGGACTGCCCCTGCACTGGTGCGCTCTGGTTGGGGACCCAAGATGGCAGGATGTGGCGCGGTACCTGGGAATCAGGTGGAGGTCTCAGATGGAGTGGCAGGGAGGCGTGTCTGTGGGATGCCACCACGCTGGTGCGGTCTGGTTGGAGGCCTGAGGTGGCATGATGTGGCGTGATACCTGGGAAGCAGCTGGAAGGTTTCAGAGGAGTGTCTGAGGGATGCCCCAGCTCTGATGCGCTCTGGTTGGGGACCCACGGTTGCACGATGTGGTGCAGTACCTGGGAAGCGGGAGGAAGGCTTCAGGAGGGAGTGGCTGGGAGGCATGTCCGAGGGATGCCCCCATGCTGTTGCACTCAGGTTGGTGACCCGAGGTGGCACGATAAAGCGCGGTACCTGGGAAGCGGGTGGAGGGCTTCAGATGGAGTAACTGGGGGGAGTGTCTGAGGGACGCCCACGCACAGGTGTGCTCTGGTTGGGGACCCGAGGTGACACGATGTGGCATGGTACCTGGGAAGCGGGTAGAGGGCTTGGAAGCAGTTGGAGGGATTCAGAGGAACTGGCTGGGAGGCGTGTCTGAGGGATGCCCCTGAGCTGGTGTGCTCTTGTTGGGGACCCGAATTGGCATGATGTTGCATGGTACTTGGGAAGCGGGTGGAGGGTTGGGAAGCAGGTGGAGTGCTTCAGAGGGAGTGGCTGAGAGGCATGTCTGAGGGACCCCCTCACGCTGGTTGACTCTGGTTGGGGACCCAAGGTGGCAAGATGTGGTGTGGTGCCTGGGAAGTGCGTGGAGGGCTTCAGAGGGAGTGGCTAGGAGGCATGTCCGAGAGACGCCTTCACGCTGGTTTGCTCTGATTTGGGACCCAAGATGTCATTCTATCCAATATTTTAATTCTTGTTGAGGAACCTTAAACTTAAGTGCTGCTGGTACTCACAGCTGCTAATGGTGGACACTGCCGCTGCCCTCTGGGGTGGGGGTGGTCGTACAGGTCCCTGATGTGATGTATGGGCTGGGATTGAGAAAATTGTTCGGGAGACCCCAGGCCCACTTGGCACTTAGATGCTGACGGCTGCCACTCCCCTCCAGGGAGGGAGTGGGCATCTGCAGGATTTTTCTAAAGCATCTTCTCTTCATCCTCTTCATAACTGTCTTAGAAAAACTTCCAGCTAAGGAACATTTCAGTTGTCTCAGAAATGAAAGTTTTATTTCCTTCAGTTTTTTCTTCAGAAGTCAAGCATTAATTGTTAAGCCTCCATAAATTAATATCTTAAAATTTCTAGGAATTTGGGGAAAACCAGCTTTGTGTGTATTTTCCAAGCAGTGTGACATAAAAATGTTCCTAGCATGTTTTGAAGTTTTGATTTTCCTACTTCCCTTTGATAAATAGTAATTAAGAAGTGGTGTATAGAAATTGTAACTATGTTAGGAAGATGAGCCTAAAGACAAAACAAGCTAAGCACCAAACTGAAGCACACAACTTTGGACAGGAGGGAAAGGGGGAGATTGTAGGGGAGGTTGGGGGGCTAAATCCCTGGGATTACAATGATGTGAAATTTATATATAAATAAATTATTTTAAAAAATAGAAAGATGAGGCTGACTGAATGACTGTGTATGAATGCACAATCTTGCATGCACTCATGCATTATGTGCATGCTACATAGGTTCATTTGCAAATTACAATTTATCATATTTGCATGTGATCAGCATCTACTCAACAAGATGCAGCAGTCACTACTCCACTAAGGTCAGGCTTGATTCATGATCTCAATTCAAGGAGTGAAAGGAAAGGAAGAGTTTCCCTATAATCAGAAAAAAAAACAGCAGAATATATAAAAAAAAGCAGGCTTATTGTTATTTATCATTATAGCTGTTGCTTATTATTTTGTTTAATAAATGCTTACATAGTGCTTGCTTTATGCCACACTTTATTCTAATAATTTTTCAAAAGTAATTCACATATGTGTTTAGGCACTGATTTAAGTGCCACACAGTTATTAACTCATTTGACTCCCATCACAGTCCTATGGAATATGTATTAAGGTTATCATCATCACCTCCAGATCTGGAAATTGAAGCCCAGAGATTAATTTGTTTAATACAGTCAATAAGAGTCATAACTGGGATTCAAATTCACATAGTCTGCTTCAAGAGGTTCTTCTCTTAACCCCAGGTCATCAGTCCTCCATATTTGCATATTTTTCATTATCATCATCATCTTCATCAGGCTTAATGTGATAAAGAAGGTATTATGTGTGTGTGCATTTGTGTATTTGCTAGTTGGTTATTAGAGGTTTTTTACGTAACAGATGTTTTCATTAAGTGTATATTTGTAAACAGAATTATATTTAAGTGCAAAAGTGGACTTGCAAATGAAAAATGGTATATATAGTATCGTATTAGATTCTAAAGGTGAATAGGGCAAAGTGTTTTCTAAGAAACTCAGACTCAATGATAACTCCCAGTTTCCTTATGTGATTGTTACAAAAATCATTCCATTAACTATCTCTGCTTATGTCTCAATTCAATAAACAACCAAATGTGAAAGCATTTTATAGTTTTTTATAACTATGGAATAAAAAAGTATAAATCAAATATAAATAAGAAAATAAAATAAAACTATAGAATAACTTACAACTATAGAATAATTGTAACTTACAATTGACTTGTCTTCTATACAGAATCACAGTAATATTCATTTGTGTATATTAACAGATATATGTATTCATTCACGCAATTTAAAAGTTTCTCAAAAGTTATATAATATTCTCTACAGGTTGATTGCCAAGGCAAGTAGTTGATCTGATAGGAACTTTTCTAAAATCCTCTCTACTGAAGCCAAATTACATGAAGAAATAAAACAACATATTTTGACCAAAAGGTGGCAATACAGCTTTGATATTGCCAAATTTTTTCAGGCACTCTACCTAACTTCTGATAATTATTTGTATATCCAAGGAACAAAATATTTTTTTCATTTTTACTAATCATTTTGTTGTTTCATGCATACATACATACATACACACATGCATGCATGCATACATACATATATACATACATACATACATATATTTTATGCCATTGCTTTCCCTGGGATTCTCCTTCCATCCTTTCACTCAAAAGCCCTCCTCTCAACCAGCTGGAGTGGTCGGGGAGGGGAGGTGGTGGGTGACCCCCAGGCATAGAAATGATGTGAAATATATATATAAATAAATTATTAAAAATAATAAGATTTAAAAAACAAACAAAACAAAACAAGAGCCCTCCTCCCTTCCTCACTTTCTCCCTCCCTCCACCCTTTCCCTAGCAGACTTTTCCAACTCCACTGTCAGCTTATTTTGCTTTTTCTTGGCCCTTTGCTTCTTATTCCTTTATCCAACCTATAGGTGAGATCCTATGGTTTTTATTTATTTCTGACTTATTTCTACTAATATGATCCCCTCTAGGTTCATCCATGTTAACATAAATGCTATATATTTGTCAGTTTTGATTGGAGAATAATATTCCATTGTGTGAATATAACACATCTTTTTCAACCATTTGTCAGTTTTGGGACATTTGGGTTGCTTACAAATCTTGGCAATTATAAATAGTGCTGCAATAAACATCTGAATACAAGTGTTTTTTGAATTATTGTTTTTGTATCCTTTGGGTAGATAACCAGTTGTGGGATTGCTGAATTGAATGGTAGTTCCATTTTCAGTAGCCTGAGGATACTACACATAACCTTCCAGAGTGGCTGAACCAGTTTCACTCCCACCAGTATGTTCCTTTTTCCCCACATCCATGCTAGCACTTGGTGCCCATTTGTTTGTATTTTAATATGGTCCATTCTTACTGGTGTAAGATGGTATCTCAGTGTGGTTTTGATTTACATTTCCCTGATTACTAATGATGTTGAGCATTTTTTCATATGTACTTCTTTGTAGCAGTCTAGTTCTTCTCCCCATTTTTTGAGTAGGCTTTTTGTCTTGTTTTTGTTAAGTTTTGTGAGTTTTTATGGAACTTTGTTATCAGACTCTTATCACTTGTATGGAGGGAAAAAACTTTCTCCCATTTAGTTGGGTTTCTTTTCGTTTTGGTTATTGTCTCTATTGCTGTACAGAAGCTTTTTAGTTTGATGTACTCCCAACTGTTTATGTTTTCCTTCATTTTTAATGATCTGTAGATGTGTCCTGAAAGGGGTTTCTGAAGTGTAATTATTGGAGAATTTTGTCCAAATTTTCCTCTGTGTGTTTTATGGTTTCAGGTTCTTACATCCAAGTCTTTTATCCATTTTGAGTTGTTTTTTTTTTTTGTTAATGGTTTGAGGGAATTGTCTTAATTCATTTTTTTGGGGTATGTAGTGGTCTTTTCCCGGCACCATTTATTGAAGAGGCTATCCTTGTTCCAGTGCATGTTTTTTCTCCCTTTGTCAAAAATCAGTTGACCATTCAGGTATGGTTTTATTTCAGGGCATTGGATTCTGCTCCATTGATCTAGTTGTTTTTGTTCCAGTACCATGCTGTTTTCATTATTATGACTTTGTAGTTTAGTTTGAAGTCTGGGATTGTAATACCTATGTTTCTCTTCTGTTGGTCAGGAGAGTTTCGGATATTTGTGATCTTTTGCTATTCCATAGGAATTTCAGTACTTTTTGTTTTATCTCTAAAGAATATCATTGGGATTTTTATTGGAATTGCTTTGTGTCTATAGATTGATTTTGGTAGGGTGGCCATTTTGATAATGTTAATTCTTTTAATCCATGATCAGGAATGTCTTTACATTTTTTAAGGTTTTCTATTTATTTAAACAATGTTTTATAGTTTTCTTTGTACAAATTTTTCACGTCTTTTGTTAGGTTTGTTCCAGGTATTTAATTTTCTTTGGTGCAATGATAAACAGGGTAGGTTTTTTTTTTATCTCTTTTTCTTCTGACTGACTTTTTGCACATTAGAAGACCACTGATTTTTGTGTGTTGGTTTTGTTACTGGCTAACTTACTGAACAGATTTATTATATCAGTTAGCTTTTCTGTGTATTGGGTGGGGGAGTTCTCCACATTAAGTATATCATCTGCATGTAATGATAGCTTTATTTCTTGTTTCCCTATTTGTATTCCTTTTATGTCTTTCTCTTGCCTTACTGTCCTAGTTGGAACTTCCAGTACTATGTTGAAAAATAGTGGTGAGAGTGGCAACCTTTGCCTGGTTCCAGATCTTAATTGAAATGATTTCAATTTTTCCCCATTAAGAATGATGGTTGCTGTAGGTTTATCATAAATGGTTTTTATTATGCTGAGATATGTGCCTTTTATTCTGATTTTTTTCAAGGACTTTCATCATGAATGGACACTGTACTTCATCAAATACTTTTTCTGCATCTATTGATATGATTATATGGTTTTTGGTTTTCTCCTTGTTGATGTGTTAGATTATGTGGATTGAGTTTTGGATGTTGAACCATCCTTGTGTCTCTGAGATAAATTCTACTTGGTCGTGGTGAATAATCCTTTTTATGCATTGTTGGATTCAATTAGTCAGAATTTTTGTATCTGTGTTCACTAGGAAGATTGGCCTAGAGTTTTCTTTCTTTGTGTTGTCTCTGTTTGGTTTTGTTATTAGTGTAATACTTTCTTCACAGAATGTATCTGGTAATTTTCTTTCTTTCTCAGTTTAGGAAGAGTCTTAGTTATACAAGGCATAATTTTGTCCTTGAATGTTTGGTGGAATTTATTTGTGAACCCACCTGGTCCTGGGCTTTTATTTTTAGGAAGAGTTCTAATGACTGCTTCAATTTCACTGCTTGTGTTGGCAGTTTAAATCCTCTATTTCATCTTTGTTCAATGTTGGGTGACTGTATCATTCTAAGAAATTTGTCTAACTCCTGCAGGTTGTTGTATTTGTTTGCATATAGATGTTCCTAGTAATCTCTAATTATCTTTTGGATTTCTGCTATGCCTGTTGTAATTTCTCCTTTTTTCTTTATAATTCTGTTTATTTGCATTTTCTCCCTTCTTTTCTTTGTGAGCCTTACTGAGGGTCTATCAATTTTATTTATTTTTTTTGAAGAGCCAGCTTTTGGTTTTGTTTATCTTCTGGGTTCTCTTTTTGGTTTCTATTTCATTTATTTCTGCTTTGATTTTTATTATTTCCTGTCTTCTATTGGGTTTTAGATTTTTTTGTTCTTCTTTTTCTAGTTCCTCATGTTGGGAGATTATATTGTTCCTTTGGATGGTTTCTCTCTTTTTGATATGAGCCTGTATTGCTATGAACTTTCCTCTTAACTGTTTTCACTGAGTCTCATACATTTTGAAATGTGTCATCTTGTCAAATTAAAATGCAAGTTTTAGTTTCTTCTTTGATTTCTTCATTTATTCTGTGTTTTCCAGTAGCTTGTTGTTCAGTCTCCATGTAGTATACCCTCTTCTTTTTCTTTTTTTATCTTTTCATTGTTGATTTCTAGTTTGATACCTTTAATATAAGAGAAAAAAGTTGGTATTATTTTAATCTTGTGTATTTATTCATATTTGCCTTATGGCCTAGTATATGGTCAGTTTTGGAGAATAATCCATGTACATTAAAAAAAAATAGTTTATTCTTTCCCTTGGGCATGCTGTGTCTTATGGATATCTACTAGGTTCATTAGATCTACATCTTCATTTAAAGCTTTTGTGTCCTTTTATAGTTTCTGGTTTTTGATCTGTAATTTGGTGAGAGTGCAGTTTTAAAGTCTCCTAACATTTGTATTTTCATCAGTAGTTGCTTTCAGTTCTGCAAGAGGTTGTCTTATGAATTTTGGTGCTCCCTCATTTGGTGAATATATGTTTATAATTATAATGTCTTTCTGGTGAATTAACCTCTTTTTCGTTAGGTAGTAACCTTCCTTGTCCTTTGTTACTTTTTAAAATTTGAAATCTTCTTTATCTGATATAAGATTGGCTACCCCTGCCTTCTTTTTTGGGATCACTTGCTTGAAGGATTATTTTCCAGCCCTTTACTCTCAGTCTGTGCTTAGCTTTAGATTTCAAATGTGTTTCCTAGAGGCAGCAGAATGTTGGGTTTTTGATACAGCCCACTACTCTGTGTCTTTTGATTGATGAGTTTAGATCACTATTATTATTGATTCTTGAGATTCTGAAGTTGGATTTTGGTAGTCATTCTGAAGTTCCTATTTATTTCCTTGTTTTGTTCTTCCTGTTTATTCTTCTGTCATTTTTGATATTAAAGTCTTCTTGTACGATTTCTTGGAGTGATGATTTAGTGGTGTGAATTTCTAGAAATTTTGCTTGTCTGAAAAGGTTTTAATTTAGAGTATTCTTGGCTGGCTTTTTTTTTTTTTTTGGTGGAATGTGGAAGCAGGTTGAGATGGAGCTTCAGATAAAAGGAACACTTCTTATCTCTCTAGCCCCCTCTGGCACACTAGAGGGTGGGCAACAACATGTCTCTTACCTGTAACCCAGCTTCCTAACCTCTTTGGAATGTCCCAAAAGACATATGACCTATCAGTAATGACTGTTGTCCCCATAGATAAATTCTTCTGTTATCACACATCCCCACATCCTCCCTGTCACCTATACTTTGCTGGTTCCTCATTACATCATTGTAACATTTCCTTGCTGGGGTATATAAGAAGCTTCACAACTTCATTAAAGTGGGACCTGGACATGCTTCCCAGGATCCCCGTTATGTGGGCTAGCCTCACAAATTGCTATCAGTCACTTCTATCTCAATTTCTTCTTCATTCCACACATGACACCTAACAATATTTTGTCTTGGAGTTTTTTTTTTAAATAGTGGTTCCAGGCTCTCCTTGCCTGGCATGTGTCTTCAGAGACATCTGAGGTCAGCGTAATAGATTTTCCTCTGTATATTAACTATTTACTTTCTCTTGTCAGTTTCATTATTCTTTCCTTATCTTGGGATCTTGGAAGTTTTATGCTGATATGTCTTGCTGTAGTTTTCCTTTTTTTTTAATATTAAATAATTTATTTGTATGTAAATCTCACATCTTTGTTATCTCCCCCCGACCATTCCCACCCTGTCATTCCCCCCGCCCTGAGTTGTGTACTTTAATTTGGTTGTTGGCTTATTTTGACTTTTTTTCATGGCTTTTTGTTTATCTTTCCTATGTCTCATATAATAGTGAAACAATTTGGTTTCTGTCTTTTTCTTTTTGACTTGTTTCTGCTAATATGATTTCTTCTAAGTCCATCCATGTTATCATAAAATCATCCAATTTGTCATTTTTAATTGATGAATAATATTCCATTGTGTATATATACCACATCTTTTTCATCCAGTCATCTGTTTTGGGACATTTTGATTGCTTCCATGTCCTTGCAATTATAAATAGTGCTGAAGTAAATATCCATGCACAGGTGTCTCTTTGTACAACCATTGAGGTCTCCTTAGGGTAGATTCCCAAGAGAACAATTGCTGGGTCTTATGGTAGTTCCATTTTCATTAATTTGAGTACTCTCCACACAGCTTTCTATAGAGGTTGGACCAGTTTGCATTCCCACCAGCAGTGTAAGAGTGTCCCCTTCTCTCCACATTCTCACCAGCACTTGTTGTTGCTTGTTTTTTGGATGTGGGCCATTCTTACTGTTGTAAAGTGGTATCTCATTGTGGTTTTGATTTGCATTTCCCTTATTGCTAGTGATGTTGAGCAATTTTTCATGTGCCTGTTGGCCATTTGTATTTCCTCTTTGGAGAAGTGTCTTTTTAGTTCTCCCCATTTTCCCATTTGGTTGGGCTTCTTTTGTTTTTTTCTGTTGTCTCTTTTGCTGTACAGAAGCTTTTTAGTTTGATGTAGTCCCATCTGTTTATGTTTTCCTTCATTTTTTTTTTTTTTTTTTTTTTTTTTTTTTTTTTTTTTTTTTTTTTTTTTTTTTTTTTTTTTTTTTTTTTTTTTTTTTTTTTTTTTGCTCTCTGTAGATGTTTCCGGAAAGAGAGTTCTGAATTATAATTCAGAAAAACTTGGGAAAAACTTGGGTTTTTCCCAAGTTTTTTTCTATGTATGTTATGGTTTCAGGTCTGCCATTTAAGTCTTTTATCCATTTTCAGTTGTTTTTTGTGCAAGGTGTGAGGATGTTGTCTTGGTCCATTTTTTTGCAAGTCTTAGAGCAATTTTCCCAGCACAATTTATTGAAGAGGCTATCTTTGTTCCAATGTAAGTTTTCCCCTCCTTTGTCAAAGATTAGTTGACTATATATGTGTGATTTTATTTCAGGGCACTCAATTCTGTACCATATTTAAAAATTTTTCTTGCATAGGTAAATGGTTGCTGGGATGCCTTCCCTCCCCCAAACCCTATGGTCTGTCTGTTCATTCAGACTCCTCTCTCGTTGTTTGATGATTTATGTTCAGTCCATAGGTTTCTCTTCCTTTTCTGTGGTTGTGTCTATTTGACAGGTGAGAGACTGTGTTCCTGGTACATAGCATTCTGTGTGTGAAGGATTGTAGTCTTAGCTTTGAGTTGGGCAGCTGTCCATTTGAGGTTTAACAATGTCTTTTCATTGCTGGCTGCCTGGTATGTCTTTTGCCTCTTCACCCCACAGCTCTGCCTTCTGGCTTGAGAGGGCCTAGCTCTGAGTCATTTTCTGTAGTGAGGTTTCTCAGAGAGGGTAGGCATCCATCAATGGCCTTTGTGAATGATCTCCACTCTCTCTCTTTGCAGATTTGTTGTGGAGCCAGTTCCACAACTCTGTGGGCTTCCTCTCCCATGGTGTGGGGAGGGACTCCTCATTTTCTTGGGTTATATATCCCAAAATGGCATCTTGGTTCATCCATTCCTGATGAGTTTGTAGGTGCACTTTTGTCATAGGTCTTCATCATGGTTGTTTCTCCAGTCCATTATGTTCTATGATAGTCCTTCTCCTGTATCCTGCCCAGTTGTACTGGTCCCTCACACATCTATGTCTCTGTTTGCAAAGTTTGTTTTACTTATTCCTCCTGAGGACTAAGTGGAGTGAGAGTGAAGTAGTATGACCTCCCCCCCACCCCATTTTCCCTAACCTGAGTGGGTCTTTTCTTACCTGGGTGCCGGTCTGGTCGGGGTCTCCCAGGCCAGACCCTGAAGCCCTCTTAAGAGCCAGCCCTCCTAAGAGCCAGCTTGCTGGCAGAGGGTGCTCAGTGGATGCGCAATTAGTGCAGCTGCCAGCTGGAGGCTGGTTGGCAGCTGTGGGTGCATGCCGATCAGGGATCAGGGCACGTGCAGCCCACAGGCCAAGCTGGCTGGAGCTTCCCAAGCCAGTGCGTATGCCCCTCACCGCCCCCATCCCACAGAAATGAGAGTGGATGGAACCCAGTGTCCATGGGGCGGAGCTGCCTCTTGCTAGGTCAATGGCCACTCCCCTGAGGGTCTCCCAGGGTCTGTAGCTGCCCCACACCCAGGGTCAGTTGGGGTCTTCAGGGCCAGCCCCCGAAGCCCTCTTACCAGTCTGCAGAGGGTGCTTGGTGGGTGCGCAATTGGTGCAGCTGCCAGTCAGAGGCCTGCATGTGTCCATCAGGGCATGCGCAGCCCCTACCTTGCTGTAGTTTTTCTTTCATTAATGTAGTTTATGTCCTTTTGGCTTCCTGTATATCTATTTCCATATCTTTGTTCAGGTTTGGGAAGTTCTCCATTATTTAACTAAATAGGCTTTCAGGACTGTAATCTCAGCTACTTGGGAGGGTGAAGCTAGGAATCACTTGAATCTGAGGTTTCGAGACTACCCTGGGCAACATAGCGAGACCTAGTCTCAAAAATAGCCAGGCGTAGTTATGGACACCTGTAATCCTAACTACCTGGGTGGCTGAGGCTTGAGTCCACAGGTGTGGGACTACTCCAGAAACATGGCAAGACATAGTCTCAAACAAACAAACAAACAAACAAACAAACAAATAAATAAATAAATAAATAAATAAATAAATAAATAAAAAGTAGATGGATGATAGACAGACAGATAGATAGGCTTTTAGTTCTATTCCAGGTAACATAGCAAGTTGTAGTCTCGAATGAATGAATGAATGAATGAATGAATGAATGAATGAATGAATGAATGAATGAATGAATGAATGAGTAGCCTTTCAGTTCCCATGTCTCTTTTCCTTCTGGGATTCCAGTTACTCTTATATTTTCTTTCTTTAAGGAATCTGGCAGAGCTCTGAGTTTTTCTTCTGTCTTCTTACTTTGTATTTCTCTTTTTCTTTTTTCATCCATGTAGTTCTGTGTCTTTGAGGATACTGCTTCATTCTTCTATTTCATCTAGTCTGTTTTCATTTTTTTTTTTTTGCATTTTCCAAGGAGCAAAATATTGTCTAGGTTCTGATCATTCAGTTCCTGCACTGAAGAATTCCCAGACAAAACAATTACTTTGTGTATAGATCTTTGATATGCTCAAAAGGAGACTTAAATATAAGTAACACCTTTTTTTAATCAATAAGAACTTAATCCTAGTAGTAGTGGAGGTACACATAAAAATAGCCGAAATACAACCAAGAGGTAGACTGAAAGACACAAGGGGAGAACAAGCAAGGTGCTGAGGGAAGCTGGAAGGAGTCATCTGCAGTTGCCAATGAATTGCAAAACAGAGGACCAGGATGAGGAGGTGACCCAGGAGATACTTGGGAGGAGAGATCTAATGCCGCCCCAAACCAAGCTGAGGGTCCCTAATGGCAGAGCTAAGTCCTGTCCTCTATCTAAATCAACTCTTAACTTTATATCAGTATTTCAAATAGTTTTAGGTGTAAACTTATCAAACTGTGCAGGAACACTTGATAATATCGCATATTCATCAGGAAATATTTGGATATATTGACACTTAATGGATAAAATATATTTACCATCACTTGAACTAGTGTGCCAAGCCATATACTTAGCATAGCATCAATATGCTATCACTACTTGTCAAGTTCTAAAATCATGTGGAAGACTAATTTTTGGTCAATAAAGACAGCCTGGGCAACAATTTTGGGGCAACATCAAGATAAAAGTCCCCCCAAGGGACTCCATCTGTTTTGAACACTTTGAATAAACTAGAGAATCAGGCTAAGAGAAAGATACAATAACTGTGGCTGTTACGAGGCCAGCTTATCTGCTGTGACATTCTCTCAGCCAACCAGCTGTTAGTGGCACACTCTGCATTCCCTTCCCTGTTCATCCAGGTGTTTCATGTGGAAGAAATATTTTATGCTCAATTTCAGAATCTGCTGCAAGTTTTCCCAAGTCCTTGGAGCTGAATCACATGGTAAACAGTGTATGCAAATGGAATCCATTTCAAAATCATCAGAATCCAGATGTCTGTGATAATGAGTATTCTCTGACATATAACCAGTACAGAGGTAAGCCAATGAGTGTATCAGTGTACCAAAAAAATTATCAAAACTAAAATAACCTCATCCTTCTCTTGTGCTTGATTTATTGCTCATCCTGTTTTGCTCCATTAAAAGATTCAAGAGTCTTCTTTATGATTTTGCCAGCAATGTATATGTATTTTTATGGTAAAACATCAGAGTGGAATTATTTTCTGATATGTGAAATACTGAGTAAAATGTCAGTGTAGCAAAAAAGGTGGAATTTTTCTATTCCTAGGAATAAATGAAATTGAATGAAAGTGTAAAAGGAGCAGCTAAACACACTTATAGTTTATCTCATTGTTGAGTACTTTTTAATTACTAACAATAAAACTGTCAATTCTACTTAGAGAACAGGCTGATATCTTTCCCAAGCTAGTGAGAAAGTATTATATTGCTATTTTTCTGCAGTTAAGTATAACTGTTTTGCAACTGGAGATTGCTCATTTATTTCTGTTATAGTTTAACTTGCTACTAACCTATGAAATATGCATAGATATACCATTCTTTATGTAATAGGGTAAAGGCAGTTAATAATTTGTTTCTTCACTGAGTTGCACAGTACTTCCATCTAGTTCACTGATTGTTTTTCAAATAGCAACAATTTTTGAAATTAAAAAAATTTAACATTAAACTATTATCAAAGGTTGATCACATATATATATAATTTTCTCACTAGTGGGAAGGACACAAAATATGTAAAATTGCTACCTGTTCTCCAATAACTTAGAATCAAATTATGAAATCAAAACAGAGACTTTAAACAACTGATAAATAAAGTTGGAAAGTAGTGATTAAGTGCGGACAATATGTTAAAAAGGAAAGAATTAGAGTAATCAGAAAGAAATAGGTTAGAATTAAATTGATAGGGGTGCTGTGGTAAAATTGGGGGGCGGGCATGGCCCTACCTGGTGTGGTGCTGCTTTGAGATAACAGCCATTGTATCCTGGTGGGTGGATACTTGGAGAAGGGAGGCCAAGGCTTCTCTGGAGATCAGAGGGGATTTAAGGAGTGACTCGAGAGTCATGGAGAAGAAGAGAGAGAGCAGAGGAGCAGCAAGGAGTTGGAGGCCTCAAAGCTAGCATTGCCATGTGTGGCAGCAAGGCAGGGGAGGAAGCCATGCTGTGGGCTTCTGTCCCCAGCCTGGGCCATGAGGAACCCAGGAAAGCATCTTGGAGGGACTTGTGACCTTTGTAAGCTGCCTTGAAAATGTAGTACTTGAAAACTTGCTTTAACTTTGAAACAGCAAAGCTTGGAAATTATCTGGAGACATGAAGAAAACTTGCTGTGTTGCTGTTTTCATTGTGAGACATCTGAAGTGGTTGCTGCTGTTTTATCAAGTGAATCTTGCTGGTTTTAGTTCACTTGAGAGTTGAAGCTGAAAGAATGTTGGAGTTGTGTCTTTTGGAGGAGGATTGACAGCATCATCTTGGTTTCTTTGTTGGATTTAAATTTTCTGCTTTTGAAGGAGGAAAACAGTGCCATCTTGGTTTCATTAGGCTTAAAGGTAGCACAGCCACCATTTTGTGGAAGTACATGGCTGAAGCTACATGTATCCTTTTGGACTAGGGACTGAACTATGTTGTAAGATAATCAAAGGGGTTCCTTGTACCCTCAGTGACTATTGTTTATTTCATCTTTGAATGAGTAAATGTTTTTGTCTCTTCTCAAGCTTAGTGTGGTTTTATTACTGCCGTGCAGGCTGTAATGAACCTAAGGTGTAGCTGTGTTTAAAGGTCCAGCTGTTCCTGTTTGTAAATTTAATTAAGTTTTCTGAAATGCTTGTTTCCTACCCAATTTTAAAATGATAGATAATACTTAAATAAATGAAAAGGAAATGGTACGGGGAGGGTATTTCAGCAGAGAGCTAGCTTGCAGTGTCATAATGGACCTGAACTTATCTAGAGATGGGAGACTTGGGCCCCTCTCAGACTGAATCCTAGCAGCCAATAGACCAATGAGTCAGCCATCAGGCTTCCTCAGCACACAGCAAGGGCTGGTCCAGAACAACCAGTAGGCATCATTCACAGCAGGTTAAGGTGCTCCAGTTTCCCCAAGGCTCACAGATGGCTCCCTGGTCCTGAGAGACTGGGTCTGTCCACAGCCCACTACCTATCACACCAGGAAGGGCTGCCTTTGCACTCAGACTCCAATCAACCATGCTAGGAAGCAAAGGTGCTCCAGCAGACCCCATTCTCACCCCAGTGGAGGCGGCCTTCTAGTTGACCACAACCTGCTGTTGCTGGGTGTTTGCTGAGGGGGCCTGGTGGCCAACCCTGGCTCCAGTGTCTGGTGGGAGGGAGCTGAGGAAGGCCATGGGACAGTGCCTAGGGCTGAAGCCCACCCCCTCAGTGATCCCTCAGGACTAGTCCTGGTGGATGCTCTCCTGTCTTTGCTCCAGAGCTCAGCCTATGGGCTGAGCCTGGTTGTAGTGACCGTAGCTAAAGCCCTGACTCCAGGTCAGTTGCGCTGAGAGTCCAGGAAACTGTCTCCAGAGCCTGGCCAGCCAAGGAAGTCCAGGGGAGAGTGCAAGGACTGAGGCAACTCCTTGGGCAATCCCTTGGGACTAGAACTGGGACCTCTTACTTTTGCTCTGACTTTGCTCAACCTCTGGTTCTAGCTTTGCTCCAGGTCAGCCTGGAGCAAATAGTAGTGACTGCAACTGGAACCCAGGAATGCTAGGGCTGTGAGCCTGGCACAGTAGTCTCTGGCTGGATTCTGGTCAGCAGTGGGCAGTGGGAGGAAGCCCACAGACCACCCCTTCCCAAACCCAAGTGTGTTGCAGGTTAATCAAGTCACAGGCTGACCCTGGGTACCTGGGCCTATTTCCCAAGGTCTGCTGAAGGAGTTTGAAGGGCCAATTTTCTGAACTGAGAGACCTAGCTACCAGACAGCCAAGGCTCTGCCTGGTGGACAGGGAGCACAGTGCCCAAAGGGCACCTCCAGCAGCAGTGCAAAGGGGAGGAGGGAGCAGCCAGAGCCAGAATCCAGGGTCCAGGAGTCTGCCTCCAGCCCCAGAAAACTGGGCTCACTGTTACCGAAGGGGAGGGTAGAGACAGTCAGCATTCAGGTCCATTTTGACCAGCACAGGCTGGGTACTTGGGGGTCTTCTGGTCTACTACTGGCTCCAAGGCTGGATGGGAGGGAGCCAGAGGAGGCCAGAGGAACATGCACAGGGCTGAAACCTAGCTCCCTGATTATCCTTCCAGGCTAGTCCCTGGGGCTGCTCTGAACGCTCTGTTTGCTTCCATTGTTGAAGCTGCCTTGCTGGGAGCTAGAGATCTTCTTGTTTGAACCCTGTTTCTTTTTTTATTTTATTTTGTTATTATTTTTAAAAGTAATTAATTATATTTATTTGTCACATTAATTAATTAATGCACAATTAATTTCTCCTTATTTCTCCTTATTTCTCCTCCTTATTTCTCCTCCAGTCACTCCACCTCCCATCTTTATGTGATTTGTTGGTTGGTGAAGTTGGTGTTTAGTTGTTCATTGTTTGGCCCATTGGTCTCTTCGAATATCTGGTAAATGTTCTTATCCTAGGTGAGGACCTGAGTTCCTGTGGGTCTGTGCTGCTTAATTTCTAAGTATAACTTTGAGGCAGGTAGCTGATCCCTACTCATCTGGGACCTCTTGCAGGGTAGGTGTAGGTGTGTAGCATTGTTCGCCAGGTCCCTTTTTTGTGGCATTTTCTGCTGTGAAATTTGACAGTCTCCTTTTCTTCAGACCTGTGTGGTTGCTGGGATTCATGCCTCCTCATTCATGTTGGCTGCTTCCTCCATTCTGTTGTCTGTCCTGTGCTGCTGCTTTTAAGCCTTTTAGCTATGGTATCTGGTGTTAGGATCCCATCTCTTGGCCATTGGCATTAGTGAGGTTCTGCGGTGGGGACAGACTCCTGTAAGAGGTTTGTCCATCTCTTCTTCACTCTTATGGTTTGCAGTTTTGTTGCAGGGCTACAGACCCTTCTCTGTGGCTTTCTTTCCCAGACAGGAAAGGAAGGTGCTTCACTTACCTTGGTGTGATCTCTGGATCAGGGGTTTGTTTCATTAACCCCTAGAACATTATAGGCCAAGCTCTTTGCTATGTCACTTATGTGATTAATCTTACAGTCATATCTTGTAGGTCTGATCTTGCTCAGTTTGGGTCTCTTTCAGGTGATGATCATGACCAGGGCCTTTGTTTGTTCTTCTTTTCTCCTGTGTCAGTAGATTGTTGGTTTTCTCTTTTCCAGTGATATCTGTTAGAAGTGGGAGTAACAAGAGGGGGGCACCCCCCCACCTGTAACCCCTGCCTGTCTGGGTGCCACAATGAGATGCCACCCCCACCCCTGGGCACGAAGGAGCTAAGGGCTGTCCTCCCTCTCCCGGGACCCCAAGTGGGGTGCTTACCCCAGGCCTCTGGCAGCTGCCACCAGGGGGAATTGGTGGGAGCTTCATCTCTGCGAGGGCCTGCCATAGGTAGCTCAGACCCAGCCCCCTGTACCCTATTTCTAAGGATGGTCAGAGGTAGCCAGGGGAGCATAACTAGAGTTGAAGGTAACCCCCTGAGCTATCCCATCATCCAGTTCTGACAGTCTCTCCTTTCTGTGGCTGAGCACCAGAGTTTAACCTGCAGGTTGAGCCTCATCATGGTAGCTGCAGCTCAAGCCTTGATTATGATAGGATGCTTGGGCAGGGAGGCTCTCTCTGAGGCTCTGCTAAGCCTGGAAGATTAAGCCATAGTTGGTGGAATGCACAGCCCTGGTGCCCTGGGCTGTGTTTCCAGAGCCCTCGGCAGGATATGTTTTCTGAGGTTAGGGTTCAGGTTTCCAGGAACTCCTGACTGTGGGGGTAGGCTCCAGGACTCTCTGCCCTGGAGAAAGTACATCAGAAGTTAGAAGCAGGCACAACAACAAGACTTGGCCCACAGGCTGAGCTCTGGAACTCAGGGAGCAGAGAGGCTGCAAGAACTATCTGGCAGGAATGGTCAAGGGGTCAGCTTCAGCCCCAGCACTCTTCCGAGGCTCCACAGCACCAAGCTAGGCCTGGTCGAGGCACACCAGAAGCCTGCCTGCCATCACCCACCCCTGGGGGCGAGTAGGCCCAGCTACTGGGAAGGATAGTTGTCTCCTGGGCCCTGGAGGGTGACTCTGCTGGTTGCCTATTCCACTGTACTCTGCTCCAAGAGGGAATCCTTCTTTACTGAGCTTCATGACCACCATGTCCAGCAGCCAGAAGTCTAGAAGCCTGTCCCCTTACCTCAGAAAATTGGTCCTGCAAACTCTGGCCTATGGCTGCTGGAAATTGCCCAGGGTGCCAGGGTCAGCCTTCAAGATCCACTGACACTGGCTTGGGGGTTGGCAGTTGGCAGTCTCCCTCAAACTACTCATAGTCTGTCAATCTCCAGTGGAGCCTCAGAGTGGAACACAGTTCTCCTGGAACCAGGGCTCAAACTGAGACCACAACAATGAAACTTGGGCCCACAGACCGAGCTCCCTCAGTCAGGAAGCAGAGAGGCTGCTGGGAATGTTAGGGGGCTGGAGCCCCCAGGACTGGTGGTTCTGCATTAAAATAGCAACTATTGTTTATTGGTGGGTGGAGACTTGGAGAAGAGAAGCCACACCTTCTCATGATAGGATTAGTATTAGGTGATTTAAGGAGGAGAAAAACAGAACGAGGAAGGAAGGTGCAGAGAGAAAAGGAGCAGGGAGGTTGGAAGGGCTCAGGCCTCCCTTGGCTGTGTGCAGCAGCAGGGTACTTTCCTGGGTGGATATGCCCAGGAAAGCTTGTTGGAGAAACTTATAACTTATATAAGCTGACTTGGAAATTTAGTACTTTAAAACTTGGTTTAACTTTGAAACTGAGAAGCTTGGAAGTCCTCTGGAGAACTGAAGAAACTTTGCTGTGCTGCTGTTTCCAATGTGAGGAGTCTGAAGTGCTTGCTGTGCTGTATTGAGTGAGTTTTGCTGATGCCAGATCACTTTGGAGTTGGAGCTGAAAGAATGCTGAAGCTGTGCCTTTTGGAGAATTGATGATGCCATCCTGGATTGCCTCATTGGATTTGAATCTCCTGCTTTCAGAGAAGGATCAGTGATGCCATCATGGCTTCTTCTGCCTTGGAGTGAGTAGAGCTGTGTCTTTGAAGAAGTAATGGCAATGCCATCTTAACTCCTTCATTTGGCTTAAGGTGGGGCAGCCACCATTTTGTGGATACCATGGCTGCTGCAGCCATGCATTCTTTGGACTAGAGACTGGACTGTGTGGTAAGATTACTAAAGGTGTTCCCTTGTACACCTCAGTGACTCTTGTCTAATTTGTCTTTTAGTAAGTAAATTTGTTTTTGCCTCTCTCTTAAAGTTTATGTGGTCTTGCTACTGCATGTGTGGGCTGGGAAGAACCTGTTGTGTGGTTGACTTTAAAAGGCCAGCTGCTCCCTTTGTAAGTTTGGTTAAGCACCCTGTTTTGCTTGTTATCCTATATTGTATCAGTGATATCTTACAGGGATCACCCAGGGGGTCAGCTTCAACCTTGGGCATGTTCTCCTAGTTTCCTCCGAGCACCTCTGAGCATCTCTGACCTTGGGTGCAGGGTTCAAACAAATGTCTCCCAAGCACCCAGTAATGGTACCTCCACTGTGGGAGCAAATCCAGGGAGTAGATCAGCTCCTGGGACTAGCCTGGACTGATCACCCAGGGGTTTGCCTTCAGACCTGAGCAATCCTCTGGCATCCCCCAGCTCCCTACAACCAGACCAGCATATTTCCTGCACCCAGCAAGGCCCAGTCAAGGTAGACCAGAGGGCTGACTTCCTCCATCCTCCCTCGGGGCATAAGTGGGTCCAGCTACATGGGTTTCAGTGTAGTCTCCCAAGCCCTGGAGGCCAGCTCTGCCCCTCTGCCCCACTGTAGGAGGGGCCCCTTGAACCTAGACTTCTTTTGTACCAGGTCCCAGAGCCAGGCTTCCCACAGCGGGCCTCCTCCTCTCAGAAAGCCTGCCCTGTAAAGTCCACTAGTGAGGATCAGGAAAGCCAAACAAGGGTGCCCAGGCTCAGACTGCGAGGCCTACTAACTTTGGCTCAGTGGAAGGTGACCAGTGGGCTCTCTCCCACTGCCCATAGTTGGTCAGACTCTGCTTGGGAGTCCCCCAGATTCCCAGTGCTCCCTGCCCCAGAGTAAGGGCTCTAGCTACACTACATTCAGGCTCAGCCTGGAGACTGAGCTCCCTCCAGAGCAATCCCAGGGAGCAGACTGGTCTGGTTCCTAGCCTGGAGGGATATCCCACTTCCCTTCCTGAACTCAGGAGCAAACCTGGAGATAGAGATACTAGCCCTGAGGGATCCTAGCCTGGAGGTATCACCCAGGGGGGTTGCCTTCAAGCCTGGCCACTCTCCCAGAGCCTCACCCTTCTCCCTCTACCAGACCTTGGAACCAGGGGATGATCAGCAGGCCCTCTTCACCCATCAATGGCCCAGATGTTCTCAATAGTACCTTCCTCTCCCTAAAGTCAGCTCCCACAGACAGGAGTTACCATGACCTGGGTCTAGCTCCCCCAAGGATGTCCTCCAAAGATAATCTCCAATCAAGACAGTGACCAAAGTAAGCTGCATTATTGTTTAAAAATTATAAAATCTAATGTTAGTGCAAAAAGATATATGAAACAAATATCATGTCAGTTTTAAGGATATTCAAATAATATTCTAAGCTCTGCCCCAATACCTTTATATGTTTGCTACCTTAAGTTTTTCTCATTTAAGGTGAAAAACTATTGCAGTTTCCCTGAGCCTTAAACAAAGGATCTTACACCTTGTTGCAAACATATTTAAAGGTAGTTGTATTTGTCTTAAATATTCATGGCAATTTTCCCCATGGATTTGAGTTTGTCTCATGACCAGGGATATCTCCATACATTATAAACAGACTAGGGCAAATAACCTTGAACTCAGAGATAAATCTCAACAATTAGATAAAAATTAAAAATGGTCCCTGGAGGTGACAGTGGAGCTCAGTGATGAGCCCTGGGGCAGCTCCAGGGAAAGACACTAGGCTTCTCTCTTGAGCAGGACCTAGAGAATCCCGGGCTCTCTCAGAACTTTGACATCCTCTCATATACACCAAGGACATGAGCACCACCCCTGAAACCAAAGCACATTTGTGCTAATTCTGGACTTTCTTCAATTCCAACTTCCCCCAAACAGGAGTCTGTGCTTTCCAGTGCATCTCAGAAAACCCTCTCCTGCTGCCTTCAGGAATCCAGGGGCTGGGTCCTGGGAGGATCCTTTGCAGGCTTAGGGATTGGATTAGAAAGGGTTAGAATATAGGTTAGGGTTCAGGCTAGGCATGGACTGAGTTTTACTGCCCAGGGAAAGTCAACTTGGAGGTGACCAGCTTGCACCCCAAAGCTCAGTGGGGCTCAGACTGAGGCAAGGACTGAGCTTTACTGGCCCAGGGAAATCCAACTTGATGGAGATGAGCTCTCACCCCAGCAGCTGGGGAGGAAAGGGCTCAAGTGAGGGTTCCAGCCAGTACCCAACTACTTTCAGTTGCCAAGATAACACTCCTGGGAGATAGGGAGGGGCTGCAACTTTGCAACAGAATGGGCCTCTGCAGTTCAGGCTAGGTGTGAACTTTTATGGGCCTGGGGAGAGTCAACTTGGAGGCAACCAGCTCACACTCCAAAGCCCAAAAGCACCGGTGCTGTTGTGTGGCACCGGCACAAACTTGAAAAGCAAGGACACTCACTACGCAAGACTGTCAAGACACCCCAGTCAAAAAGGATTATATGATAAGCCTAGACACTCAGAGGCACTGAAAAATTAAGACCCATCAAGCTGAAAGAGGAGAAACAATGAAAAAGAAGACAGACAATACAATAGAAACTATATCTAGTCACCACATCCACTCTCTGAAAAGGAACTTGTCCCCCAAAACAACCAATTGAAACAAGATATAATCACCACAGCAGCAAAAGCACAAAAGCAGAGTTAACCACAACTAGATAGGCTTCAACATGCCATCTAATACCAGAGCACTAGTCACTCAATATGTACAGCAAGTCTGAAAGGAAAAAACAGGAAGGAGAAAGAATGCAAATACTCAAGCAAGCACTAAGAAAAATAACTCACCAACAAAGGATAAACAATCTGCAGAAACCAACATGGATGACATGGAAGAAATGCCTCATATGTCAGACAAAGAATTCAGAATCAACATGCAAAAAGCACTCAAAGAGGCCAAGAAAGAGGGGGGGGAAGGGAAAACAAGAGGGTAGAAGCTTTCAATGAACTAAAAGAAGTAGTAAAAAATTATAGAAAAGAGTGCAGCAAAATGAGCAGTATCATTGACGAATAGAAAAATGAAATTGAAACCCTAAATAAGAAGCTGCAGGAGATGCAGTGTATAAGAGGAGCATTAGAAGAGCTCAAAAATGCAGGGAAGAGCCAAGAAAGCAGATTAGAAGAAATAGAAGAAAGAATCAGCACACTAGAGGATACAGAAGTAGAGAGAATGAAGAAAGAGAAAGAAAAGCAAAGTAAGAAGACAGAAGAAAAAAAAATCAGAGATCTGTCAGATACCCTAAAGAAAACAAATATAAGAGTAATTGGAATCCCAGAAGGTGAAGAGAAAGACATATGATCTGAAAGTCTCTTCAATGAAATAATGGAGGAAATTTTCTCAAACCTGAGAAAGAAATGAAAATAGACATACAATAGACATACAGGAAGCAAAAAGGACACCAAACTGCTTTAATGAAAGAAGAAACACAGCAAGACACATCATAGTAAAACTTTCAAAAGCCAAAGATAAAGAAAAAATTATGAGAATAACGAGAGGAAACAGGTAACTTACAAAGGAAAACCATTCAGATTGTCCTCAGGTTTCTCAGAAGAGACACTCCAAGCGAGGAGAAAATGGGGTCACATCTTCAAAACACTCCAAGACAAAAAGTGCCAACCAAGGATACTCTACCCAGCAAAATTGTCTTCCTTTATGAAGGAAAAACTAGAACCTTCTCAGACAAAGTTTCCAGAAATTTGCTACCACCAAACCCCCACTCCAAGAACTCCTGCAAGAAGCCTTAAGAGCGAAACCTGCAGAAGAATAAAAAAAATGAATAATGAAAAGAAAAGAAAGCAGAAACTAAAACAGAACCCCAAAGGACCACAGGAACCCATTGTTAGAACCTCAAACATCAATAATTACTCTAAATGTCAATGGGCTAAACTCATCAATCTAAAGACTCAGAGTTGCAGACTGGATTAAAAGACATAACCCAACATTCTGCTGCCTTCAAGAAACACATCTGATCCCAAAAGACAAGCATAGATTGAAGGTAAAAGGATGGAAAACAATTCTACAAGCAAATGCCCCCCCAAAAGGCAGGGGTAGCCATTCTTGTAGCAGACAAAGCAGATTTTAAAAATAAAAAAGTAACAAGGATAAAGAAGGTCACTATGTAATGGTTCAAGGGTCAACCAACCAAAAAACACAACAATTATCAACATATACTCACCAAATGATGGTGCACCAGGATTCATAAGACAGCTACTAAGAGAACTGAAAATATAGATGAAAACACATATATAGTTGGATACTTCAACACCCCATTCTAAACAGGACAGATTAAAAAAGAAAAAGCTACACAAGGACATAAAAGCCGTAAAAGAAGACCTAGATAAAATGACCCTAATAGATATCTACAGGATGCTACACCCACAAGGAAAAGAATGCACCTTCTTCTCAAGTGTACATGGATCATTCTCTAAAATTGACCACATACTAGGCCACAAGGCTAACATGAATAAATACACAAAGATTAAAATAATACCAACTTTTTTTCAGACCATAAGGGTATCAAACTAGAAATCAACAGTGAAAACAAAGCAAGAAGAACATCCAACACTTGGAGACTGAACAACACACTACTAAATGAAGAATGGGTAATTGAAGAAATTAAAACTTACTTCAAACAAACAACAAAGAAGACACAACATTCCAAAATGTCTGGGATGCAGCAAAAGCATATCTAAGAGGAAAGCTCATAGCAATACAGGCCCATATCAAAAATCAGGAAACTAACAAAAAGAAACAAACAAACAAACAAAAACCTAATCTACCAACTTGAAAAATTAGAAAAAAATCAACAAAAAACCCAAAACCCAGCAGAAGACAAGAAATAACAAAAAAAAAGAATAAATAACCTAGAAGCCAAAAAGACTATCCAAAAGATCAACAAAACCAAAAGCTGATTCTTTGAAAAAATAAATACAATTGATAAGCCCCTTGCATAAGAAGGAGAAAATTCTAATAAACAGAATCACAAATGAAAGAGAAGTTACAACAGACACAAAAGAAATCTAAAGGATAATAAGAGATTACTATGATTACATGGAAATAAATACAACAACCTGAATGAGATGGACAGATTCTTAGAAAGATAAAACTCCCCAAAATTAAACAAAGAAGATATAGAGAACTTAAATAAACCAATCCAAGCAGTGAAATTGAAGCTGCCATCAAAACTCTACCTAAAAACAAGAACCCAGGACCTGATGGCTTTACAAATGAATTCTACCAGACATTCAAAGATGAAATAATGCCCGCACTACTAAAGCTTTTCCAAAGAATTGAGAAAGAAGGAAAACTGCCAGATTCATTGTACGAAGCAAACATCACTCTCATACCAAAACCAAATAAGGACAGCTCCAAGAAAGAAAACTATAGACCAATTTCTTTAATGAACACGGATGCAAAGATTTTAAACAAAATCCCAGCAAACTGAATCCAGTGATGCATAAAAAGCATTATTCACCACGACCAAGTGGGATTTATCCCAGAGTCACAAGGATGGTTCAACATCCAGAAAGCAATTAACATAATACACCACATCAACAAAGAGAAAAACAAAAACCACACGATAATATCAGTAGATGCAGAGAAAGCATTCGACAAAGTCCAGCATGATAAAAGCCCTTGAAAAATTAGGAATTAAAGGACATAATAAAAGCCATAAACATAATAAAAGCCATCTATGACAAACCTACAGCAAACATCATCTTAAATGAGAAAAAACTAAAAATCATTCCAGTTAAGATCTGGAACCAGGCAAGGATGCTCACTCTCCCCACTACTGTTTAACATTGTACTGGAAGTTCTAGCTAAGGCAATAAGGCAAGAGAAAGACATAAAAGGGATACAAATAGGTAAAGAGGAACTGAAGCTATCCTTATATGCTGATGACATGATTGTCTATATAGATAACCCCCAAAAATCCGTAGAAAGATTGCTTAAAATAATAAACCAGTTCAGTAAGGTAGCTGAACACAAAATCAACACATAGAAGTTGGTAGCCTTCCTATATGTAAAAAGTCAAATAGAAGAAGAAGAAATTAAAAAAGCCTTCCCATATGCCATCGCACCAAAAATAAAATAAATACCTGGGAATAAACGTAACAAAAACCATGAAAGAACTATACAAAGAAAAATTTTAGAATGCTGCTAAAAGAGATAGAAGACATAAGGAAATGGAAAGACATTCCCTGTTCATGGATTGGAAGAATTAGTATCATTAAAATGGCCATCTTACCAAAGGCAATCTATAGAGTCAATGCAATCCCAATAAAAATCGCAATATTTTTTAAAGTGATAGAACAAAAATTACTGAAATTCATTTGGAGTAACAAAAGATCTTGAATATCAAAAATCCTCATGACCAGAAAAAAAGAGAATGGAGGTATTACAATTCCAAACTTCAAACTATACTACAAAGCCATAATAATTAAAACAGCTTGGTACTGGTACAAAAACAGTCAGTCAGACCAATGGAGCAGAATTGAGTGCCCTGAAATAAAACCACACATATATAGTCAACTAATCTTTGACAAAGGAGTGAAAAACTTACCTTGGAACAAAGATAGCCTCTTCAATAAATGGTGCTGGGAAAATTGGACTAAGACTTGCAAAAAAAATGGACCAAGACAACTCCCTCATACCATGTACAAAAATCAACTCAAAATGGATACAAGACTTAAATGCCAGACCTGACACCATAACAAACATAGAGGAAAATTTGGGCAAACTCACCATGAATTACAATTCAGAAATCCCTTTCTGGAAACATCTACAGATAGCAAAAAATAAATGAATGAAATCATAAACAGACTACATCAAGCTAAAAAGCTTCTGTACAGCAAAAGAGACTATAGAAAAAACAAAAGGAAGCCCAACTGAATGGGAAAAAAAATTTTCCCCTCCACAAGAGTGATAAGGGTTTAATAACGAAGATCCACAAGGAACTCACACAACTAAACAAAAGCAAAACAAGAAGCCCAATCAAAAAATGGGGAGAAGATCTAAAAGGATACTTCTCCAAAGAGGAAATGCAAATGGCCAACAGGCACATGAAAAATTGCTCAAGCAGGGCACAGTGGCTTGTGCCTGTAAGCTTCAGCCTATGAAGCGGCCAGGGCTAGGGATCAAAGTTCGAGTCCCGCCTGGGGCCTTTAGCGAGACCTAGTTTCAAAAAAAATAGCTGGGTGTTGTGGCGTGCACCTATAATCCCAGCTACCTGGGAAGTTGAGGCTGGGGATTGCTTGAGTCTGTGACCCCCCCCCCAGGCAATGAGAGCCTGCAGTTCCACGGGCAAAAATAGCGAGACCTAGTCTCAAAAAAAAAAAAAGTTGCTCAACATCACTAGCAAAAAGGGAAATGCAAATTAAAACCACAATGAGAACCACCTTACACCAGTAAAAATGGCCTGCATCCAAAAAACAACAAGTGTTGGTGAGGTTGTGGAGAGAAAGGAACACTCTTACACTGCTGGTAGGAATGTAAATTGGTCCAACCACTATGGAAAGCTGTGTGGAGACCCTCAAATTAATGAAAATGGAACTACCATTTGACCCAGAAATTGCTCTCTTGGGAATCTACTCAATGTGGGAACAAGGGGACACCTGTGCTCGAATGTTTACTGCAGTGCTATTTATAATTGTAAGGACTTGGAAGCAACCTAAATACCCCAAAACAGAGAACTGGATGAAAAAATGTGGTATATATACTATGCAATATCACTCATCAATTAAAATTGACAAATTTGATGATTTTATGATAACATGGATGCACTTAGAAGAAATCATATTAGCAGAATCAAGTCAAAAAGGAGAAGACAGAAGCCAAATGGCTTCACTAATATATGGGATATAGCGAAAAAAAAATAAACAAAAGCCTTGATGAAAAGCCAAAATAAACTAAGCACCAAACTGAAGCACACAACTTTGGGTGGGGAGGGTGGAGGGGTGTAAATCCCTGGGATTACAATGATGTGAAATTGATATATAAATAAAAGAAAAGAATATAGGTTAGGGTTAGGGTTAAGTCTGTCAGATTTAGGATTAGGTTAGGGTTAGGGCTAAGAGCTAGGCTTAGGTTTAGGGCTATTGTCAGGGTTAGGGTTAGGTGTATGGTAAGCTTTTAGTTTAGGGTTAGGATTAGGTTTTGGTCTAGGATAAGCTTTACGGTTAGGGTTAGGTTAGAGTTAGAGTCAGGGTTATGGATAGGGCTAGTGTGTGGCTTAGGGCTATTGTCAGTATTAGGGTTAAGGCTTCATCTAGTGTGTAAGCATGTCTTTAGATTTAGGTTTAGGATTAATGTTAGTGTAAGATTTAGGGTTAGGGTTAGCTCTAGGGTTAGTATTTGAGTTAAGTTAAGGGTTAGGGTTAGGTGTAGGGTAAGATTCATTGTTATGGTTAGGATTAGGTTTAGGGATGGGATTAGGGTCAGGGTTAGCATTACCATTAAGATAAGGGCTATGTTAGGATTGGGTCTAGGTAAGATTTAGGGGTAGGGTTAGGGCTAGGATTAGGTTTAGTGTTTATGTTGGGGTTAGGTTTAGTGTTATGGGAAGGTTTAGATCTGGCTTAGTGTTAGGGTTAGGGTTAGATTAGGTCTTGCATTAACTTTAGGGTTAGGTTTAGGGTTATGGTTAGGGTAAGGTTTAGGGTTAGGTTTAGGTTTAGAGTTAGGGTCAGGGATATGGGTAGGATTATTAGGTTTAGGGCTATTGTCAGAGTTAGCTTCAATTTTCATTTATAGTAAGTGTGCGAGTTAGATTTTGTGTTATGATTTCTGTAAAAGTAAGTTAGTGTTAGGGTTAGGTCTAGGGTAAGTGTTTGGGTTAGAGTTAGGGTTAGGGTTACCTTTAGTAGTAGGGTAAGGATTAGATTTAGAGTAAGGGTTAGGGTTAGGGCTAGAGGTAGGAATAAGGCTAAGATTAGGGCTAGGGTTAGGGTTAGGGCTAGGGTTAGGGTAATGGCTAGGACTGGACTAACTTTAGAGTTAAGGTTAGATTTAGGGCTAGTTTTAGGGTTAAGGTTAATCCTAATGGTATGATTGGCCATAATGCTATGCTTAACCATAAACATAGTGCTAACACTAACCTAGACCCTACCTAGGCCCTACTGCCACGGACTGGCTGGGCGAGGGTGCAGGCTGCGGAGAACCAGAGTTCAGCTGGGCAGGAAAGACACAGGGCTGGCGATTGGTGAACAGACACACACACTCAGTGAGCAGTGAATCTGCTGATTTATTTGAGATTTCAGTCAGCATATATAGTGTTTAAAAGAATCACTTCAACATTCCATGAGAATTACTTCAACATTCCATGAGCACGTGAAGTCAATATCTCAACGGAAAGATAGAAATCAATATCTCAACGGAAAATAGATTATCATTAGATACTACAAAACATTCCTAAGCAATCAATTATTTAGAAATCATGACAGCTAAACTGATTACAGGTCACCATGATTGTCTCCTGACTGCAAAGTTTATCTAGTTCATCGGGTTTCATTGCTTTAGGTGCATTGCTAACACTTTTATAATTCCTTCACCAAGAGTTCTTGATGTGAATTGCTCTCCCAATTAAAATGAAATGATCTGACAACAGGGCCCCCAAATCTTTTTAATAATCATGCAGTTCATGACATCAGCACCTTACACCTGGGGTCTGGGGGGCTACGCCTCTAGGGTCCCCTGCTGTGCAGGTCAGCTCCCAATTCGTCCCTTCTGCGGGGGGCAGAGAGCTAGCTTGTAAAAGCTTCGTTTTACAAGTCTCCCATCTCCAGGTCAGCTCCCAAACCCTACCCCAAGCCATAATCTAAACATTAACATATACCCTTTCCCCAACCCTAACCATAACCAAATCCTAAACCTAGCTCTTAATCTAAAACTAGGCATAGCTTGAACCCTGACCCTTCTGTAACCACCAAAAACCTAAACCTAGCCCAAATCTATCCTTAGATTTAGCCCTTAATGTATCACTTAGTAAGCTTAAACCTAACCAAATACTTAACCTTAAGCCTAACTGTACCCTAATCCTAAATCTGCCCTAGACCAAACCCTAACCCTAAACCTAGCACTAAACCTAACCCTAGCATTAGCCTTAACCTAGGCCTACTCTAGTCCTAGCCTTAAACCTAGCTCTTGACCTATCCCTAACCCTCACCATAACATTAACCCTAGCTCTAACCCTAGTCCAAGCCCTAACCCTACCCTAAACATAAGACTAAATCTAACCAAAACCCTAGCCCTTATCCTATCCCTATTCATACCCCTAGACATTAAGATAGCCCTAACCCTAGCCCTAGCCTTAGCCCTAAACCTAACCCTAAACCTAACTCTAGCCTTAGGCTTATACGGACCACTAAACCTAACCCCAAACCTAGCCCTAGCCTTACCTTACCCTAGACCTACACCTAAACCTAGCCCATACCTAAACAAAACTCTAATTCTAACCCTAACTCTAGTCCTAACACTAACACTATCCTATTCGTAGAACTAACCCTAACAATAATGCCAACCTTAGACCTAGCCCAAAGCCTAATCTTAACCTAGGCCTAAACCTAGGCCTAACCCTAACCCTAACTAGTCCTAACCCTAACCTAAACCTAACCCTAACTCTAAGCCTAAACCTAAATCTAGGATGAGGCCTAACCCTAGCCATAAACTTAACCCTAATCTGATAAGTAATCCTAGCCCTAGCCCTATTACTAGATGTAACCCGAATCCAAACCCTACCCTTAGCATTAAAACAAACCATAACCCTAGCCCTAGATCTAAACCAACTTATCCCTAGCCCTAACCCTAATGCTAGCACTAACCATTACTCTAACATTAACACTAAGCGAGTCGTAGACCAAAACCTAACACTAACACTAACCTAGACCTAGCCTTAGCCCTAACCCAAGCCCTAGCCCTAAACTTAACACTAGAACTAATCCAAGTCTTAGCCTTAAACCTAGCCCTAATCCTAACCCTAGCCCTAGCCTTAACCAAACCCTAGCCCTAGACCTAAACTTGCACAAGCCCTAAACCAAAATCTTTTTCTTTTTTCACTTTGAATAGCTTATTTCAACTTCAGACATTTAACTGTGCATTCATGTGTTCATTGTGTCTTTTCCTGGGTATGGGGTTGCTGGTTGAAGTTCAACCTTAGCCTAACTTATGACACATCTGTTGCAATTTCTTTAAGAACAGAGCTAGAATTTTAAACTATGTCTGAAGTTATATGAGTGTATACAGTCTTCCCAACTTTTTCATAAGTTGTGCCCACCCAGAGGTAATTTGAAAGCAATCTGTTAACAACTCTGCTATCTTTCTGAAGGAGCTAGACCAAAATCTAACCCTAATCCAGACCTAACCCTACCTCTAAGCCTAAACCTAACCTTTAACCAAGTCCTAAATAACCCTAAACCTAACACTAAACCTAGACCTAGCCCTAACCCTAGCCCTAGACATAGCTCTCATCCTAGACCTAGCCCAAATCCTATCCCTTGCCCTAACCCTAACCTTAACCCTAACCCTGAACCTAAACTTAAGTCTAGACCTAGTCCTATTCAAGCCTACCTAGCATAGCCTACCTTAACCTTAACCCTGAACCTAAACATAAGTCTAGACCTAGTCATAAATCAGTCTACCTAGCATAGCCCTATACTAATCTTAACCATAACCCTAAACCTAAAACTATCCTAACCCTAAATCTAGCCCATACCTTAGGCCTAACCTCAGGCCTAACCTTAACACTAACACTAAATCTAATCCTAGCACTAGCCCTAGCCTTAACCCATACCTAGACCCTAACTCTAACCTAATGCTAACCCCAGAAACAACCCTAACCCTAATTCCAATCCAAACCCTAAAACAAGTCTTATGCCTAGCCAGAAACCTAACCCTAACTCTAACCATAAACCTCATCCTAAAGCTAACCCTAACACTAAATCTAAACCCAGCACTAGACTTAACCCTAACCCTTACACTACCCTAGCCCCAAACCTACACCTAACCTAAACTAACCATAGGCTTAAACTAACTAAACTAACCATAGCACTAAACCTATTTAAAACCCTAGATCTAAACCTAGCCCTAACAAAAACCCTAATACTCTCCTAACCTTAACCCTAAACCAAGCCCTCAAACTAACCCTAGCCTTAAACCTAGACCTAACCAAAACCCTAACCCTAACACTAACCCTAACTTTGGCCCTACACCAAGAGACACCCTAGGCCTAATCCTAAATCTGACGTTAATCCTAGCCCCAAACATAACCCTAATCCTAACCCTAATCATAAACCTAGTCCTAGCCCTAATCATAAACCTACTCTTAGCCCTAGCCAGAAAACTCCCCTAGCTCTAGACATATCCAACACAAGCCTTAATCCTAAAACAAAACCTTACCCTATACCTAAAAAACCTAACACTAACCCAAACCTAGCACTAACCCTATCTAGCAATAACCCTAGCCATAAACATAACCCTAAACCTAGCCCTAACTATAGTCTTAATCAAACCCTAGCCCTAGCCCTAAAATTAGCCCTAAACCTAATCCTAGACCTAGCCGTAACCATATCAATAAACCTAGGCCGAACCATAAACCTAACAGTAAACTTAACCGTAGCCCTAAACCTAGCCCTAGCCTTAACCCTAGCCCTAGCTCTAACCCTAGTATTAACCCTAAGCCTAACCATAACAAAGCCCTAACTTTAAACCTAATCCTAAGCCTAACATAAGCCCTAGACTCAGTCCTAAACCTAAACCAAGCCATAACTCTAGCCATATTCTTAAAACTAGCCCAAAACCCTAATACAAACCCCAGGCTTAAACCTAACCCAAACCCTACACCAAGACTTAAACCTAAATAAACTTAACCATAACCTTAACATTAGCCCTAGCCCGAGTCCTAACCCTAAACCAAACATAAACCTAGCCAAAGCCCTAAACCTAACCCTAAACTATTCCTAAAACTAGCCCTAAACTTAGCACTACACCTACCCTTACCCCAACCCCAAACCTAAGCACTAGCCGTACATATAACCCGATCCCTAACTCAAGCCCTAGCCAAAGCCTAACCCTAACTGTAACCCAAGTACTAGCCTTAGCCATAATGCTAGCCTTAGCCATAATCCTACCCTAATCTAACACTAGACCTAGCACTAGTTCTAACCTTAATCCAAGACCTAGCCATAACCCAAACCATAACTCTAACCCTAAGCCTATACTTACCTTAACCCTAACCTTAGCCCTAGTTCTACACCTAATCCTAAACTAATTCAAGCCCTATCCCTATCCCTAACCCTAAAACCTAACCCTAGACCTAGTCTTAACCCTAAAATAAGCCCTAGCCCTAGCCATAACCCTAGCCATAATCCTAACACAAATCCTAACACTATCCCTAGCCCTATCTAAACCCAAAAAAGCCCTAGCACTAGCCATAACCCAAACCCTAACCCTAAAACTATACCTAACTCTAACCCTGCCCTATACCTAACCCTAACCCTAAACCAAGCCTGAGCTCTAGACCTAAACCTAACTCAAAACCAATGCTACCATTAGCCTTAATATAAACCTAACACTATCACTAACCCTAGTTCTAAACCTAAACCAAGTCTTAGCCCTTGCTGTAACCCTAACACTAATAACCCATAACCTATCCTTAGCCCTAAGCCTAACCTCAGCCCTAACCTTAAAACTAATCCTAAACCTAACACAAGTCCTAACTCTCATCCTAATCCTAACCCAAGTCATAGCCCTAGCTGTAAACCTACCCCTAAACCTAACCCAAGCATTAGCCCAAGCTCTACCCCTAAACGTAACTCCACCAAAACCCTAGCCCTAGTCCTCGCCTTAAACCTAAAGCTAACTCTAGCCCTAGCACTTACCCATACCCTAGGCCAAACATAGATCTAGGCCTAATCCAAATCCTAACTCAAGAGCTATCCCTAGTCTTAACCCTAAAGCCTAGCCCTCCCCTAGCCATAACCTAATCTAACCCTAGCCCTAGCCAAATTGAAACATAGCCTAGCCTAACCCTAACCTACCCTGAACCAAGCTCTAGGCCTAACCATAATGCAAACCTTAAGCCTAAACCTAAACCTACCCATAATCTTAACCTAATCTTAGTTCTAGCCCTAGACCTAACCCTAAACATAAACCAAATCCTAACTCTAGCAATAACACTAACCCAAAACCTAGTCATAGACCTAACCCTAACCCTATGCTGAGCCTTAGTCCTAGCCCTTAATAAACCATAACACCAACCAAAGTCCTATTCATAGCCCTAGTCCTAGGCCTAAGCCTAATCCTAACCTTAGCCCTAAGCCAAACCATAACCCAAATCCAAATCCTAGCCATAACCCTAGCCCTATTCATAACCCTAACCCTAACGCTAAAACAAGAACTAGCCTTAGTCTTAAAGCTTAACTAACCGTTAACCCATTCTGTAATCTTAACCCCAAACCTACCCCTAAACCTAACCCTAACCCTAGCCATACCCCTTCCCCTAAAGGTGAACCTAACCCAAGCCCTATCCCTATCCCTAACCCTAAACCTAACCTTAGCCCTAGCTCTAATCCTAACCCTAATGCATGCTCCTAGCCCTAGCATAACCATAGCCCAGGCTGAAACCCAAATCTAACCCTTCCCTAACTCTACTGTAGCCCTAATCCTACCCTAACCCAAACCCTAGCCTTAGTGGTATCCCTAACCCTAACCCTAATCCAAAACCTATCCCTAACCTTAAATTATACCGGGCCCTACCCCTATCCCTAATCTTTTTTTTTTTTTTTTTAAGACTAGGTCTCGCTGTTTTGCCCAGGGAACCGCAGGCTCACATTGCCCGGGGTACCACAGACTCAAGCAATCCCCAATCTCAGTTTCCCAGGTAGCTAGGATTACAAGCACGCACCACCACACCCAGCTATTTTTTTGGAACTAGGTCTCGCTATGTGCCCCTGGTGGGACTCGAACCATGATCCCTGGCCCCGGCCGTGGCTTCCAAGGCTGCCACCTACAGGCATGCACGACCATGCCCGGCCTCCTATCCCTAATCTTAACCCAAGGACTAGACCTAGCCCTAACCCAAACCCTAACCCAAGCCCTATCCCTAGTTGTATACCAAACTCTAACCCTAACTCTAAACCTATCCCTAACACTCAACCTAACCTTAGCAATAGCCCAAACCCTAACCCTAAGTCTTATTCAACCCCAAGACCTAGTCCTAATACTAACCCTAAACATAGCCCTAGCCATAGCTGTATCCCTAACCCTACACTAACTCTAAACCTATCCCTAACACTAAAGTTAACCTTAGCCTTAACCCCACACCTAACACTAACCTGACACTAACACTAGTCCTAGCCCTATTCTTAACTGTAACCAAGCCCTAGCCCTAGCAATAATGATAACCATAACCCTAAACCTATCCCTATTAACCATAACCTTAGCCCTAGCCCTATACCTAAATCTAACCTAACCGAAGTCCTAGCCTTAGCCCTAACCCTAAACCAAGCCCTAGACTTAGCTGTAAACCTAACTCTAACCACAACCCTAAACCTTTCTCTAAATTTAATCCTAAACTTAGCCCTACCCTAACCCTAATGCTAACCCAAGCCCTAGCCCTAGCCATAACCCAAAACCTAATACTAATCTTAACACTAGCCCTAGCCCAAATCCTAAACCTAAATCAAGCCATAGTCCTAGCCATAAACCTAAACCTAAACCTAACCCAAAACTTAGCACTAGTCTTACCCCAAACCCTAAATCTAACACAAGCACTAGCTAAAGACCTAACCAGAACCCTACCCCAAGCCCTAATCCCAGCCTTAGTTCTATGCCTAAACCTAAGGCTTAGTCCTAGCCCAAAGTCCAAGGCCTAGTCCTAGCCCAAAGGCTAAACTTAAGACTAGCCCAAGCTATAGACATATCCCCAAAACTAAACCTAACCAAAAATTATCCTTACCCTAACCATAGCCTTAGCCCTACACCTAACCTTAACCATAACCCAAGCCTAAATATAGCCCTAACCCTAACCTTAGCCCTAGCCCTAACCCTGACCAAACCCTAACCCTTGACCTAGCCATAACCCTAAACCTAACACTAATTATAAAACTAGCCTTAGCCTTAATCTTAACACTAACCCAAGCCATAGCCCAGCTGGAGCCTTAACCCTAACACTAAACCTAACACTAAACTTAGCCTCATCTCCATCCCAAACCCTAACCCTAACAGAAATAGTAGCCATACCCCTATCCCTAATTTAACCAAGCTCTAGCCCTAGACCTAGACTTAGCCCTAACCGTAACCGTAACCCTAGCCCTAGCCCTAACCATAAACATAAACCAGCATAGACCTAGCCTTAACCCTAACCGTAACCTACCCTAACCCGAACCCTTGCCCTAACCCTAACCATAACCAAGGCATAGCCCTAGGTGTAACGCTAACCCTAACCATAAACCTAAACCTATCTCTAAACCTAAACCTATCCCTAAACCTAGGCATAGCCCTAGATGTAACCCTAACACTAACCATAAACCTAAACCTATCCCTAAACCTAACCCTAAACTTAGTCTACCCCTTCCCCTAACCTTAACCCAAGCCCTAGTTTTAGCACTAACCCTAACCCAAACCTTAATCTTAGCCCTAACCATAACACTACCAAACCCTAGCCATATCCCTAACCCTAACACAAAACCTATCCCTAACACTAACTCTAATCTAGCTTTAACCCTACCCCTACCCCTAACCCCAACCTAAGCCCTAGCCCTAGACCAAACCCCAACCATAAACCTAGCCCTAGTCCTATCCTTAACCCAAAACATAACCCAAGCCCTATCACTAAAGGTATCCTTAACTCTAACACTAAACCTAAACCTAACCCTAACACTCATCCTAACTTTAGCCATAGTCCAAACCCTAATATTAATCCTAATCCAGGTCCTAGCCCTAACCCAAACACAAGCCCTAAACATATGTCTAGTCATACACATATCTCTAACCATAAATCTAACCCTAATATCCCTAACCCCAATCCTAACCTTACCCTACACCAAACCCTAACTTAACTAAGCCATAGGCTTAGCCCTAGCACTAAGCATGACATTAGCCCTAGCCCTAACCCTAAACATAACCCAAGCCCTAGCCCTAGAGTAAACTTTGCCCTAGTCATAACCTTAACCCTAACACTAACACAAACCCTAGCCCTAGCCCTAACCCTAACCAAAGACCTAGCCATAGCGGTATTCTTAAAATAACCCTAAACTTAGCAGTAGCCTTACCTCAAAACCTAACCATTATCTGAGACTAGCCCTAGACCTAACCCTAACCCTAGCACAAGCCCTTTACAGTAACCCTAATTGAAGCTTTAGACATAGAATAACCCTAGCCCTAGTCATAACACTAACCCTAACCTTAATTGTAGCCCTAGCCCTAGCCCTAACCTTAACATAAACCCTAGCACAGGCCTAAAACAAACCCTAAAATTATCCCTAACTCTAAACCTAAACTTATTCATAGCCCTAACCCAACCAAAACCCTAGCACTAGTACTAACCCTAACCTTAACCCTAACACAAGCCCAAGCCCTATCCATTAGCTGACCCCCCAAACTGTAATCTTAACCCTAACTGTAACACTAGCACTAGCCCTAATCCAGCCCTAACCCAAACCCTAGCCCCAGCCATATCCCTAACCCAAGACCTAGCCTTAGCCTTAACAATAACTCTAGCCATAACCTGAACCCTAAACCTCCAGCCCTAGCCAAATCCTAATCCTAGCCTAAGAACAAGCCTTAGCCATATCACTAACACTAACCCTAAACAAATCCTAAATCTAAATGTAACCCAACCCTAGTCATAACCCTAACCTTAGATAAAGCTGACCCCTAATCCTAACATTATTACAATACCTAGCCTTAGACTTAACCCTAACGCTAGCCCTAGCATAACCCTAAAACAAACCCAAGAATTAACCCTAGCCCTAACACTGTAACCCTAAACCTAATCCTAAAACTAACCCTAACCTTAGCACTAGTCTTAACCCTAAACCTAACACTAGCCAAAACCCTTGCCCTAACCCTAACCCTATCACTAGCCCTAGTCCTTGTCCTAACTTAACCCAAGCCCTAACCTTAGCCGTAATCAGAACCCAAACATGAAAATATCCCTAACCCTATAAGTATCACTAGTCCTACTCTTCCCTAACCCTAACCCTAGCCCAAGACCTAACCCTAAACCTAACACAAGCCCTAGCCCTAGCTGTATACCTAACACTAACCCTAAACCTAAACCTAGCCCTAAACTTTGCCCTTGTCTACCCCTAAATCTAACCCCAAGTCAAGTCCTGGCTTTAGGCTTAACACTAACCCTAACTCTGTCCCTAGCCCTAACCATAACCGTAACCCAAGCCATAGCCATAGCCGAAACTCTGACCATAACACTAACCCTAACACTAAACCTTTCCCCAAACCTAATACTAACCTTAGCTATTGCCTTAGCCCTAACCTTAAGCCTAACCCAAGCCAGAACCTAGCACTATTCCTAACCCTAACATAAGACCTAGCACTAGCCAAAATCCTAGCCCTGCCATAACCCTAACCTCAACCCTATACCTAAACTTAGCCCTATCCAACCAAACTCTAACCTGATCCCAAGACCTAGGGCTAGTACTAACCCTAAACCTAACTCTAGCTCTAACCTTAACACTAAACCAAACCCTTGCCCTAGTCCTAGCCCTAGCTTAACACTAAACATAACCTTAACCCTAGACCTAACCCTAACCCTAACCTTATCCCAAGCATCAACCCTAACACAAGCCCTAGACCTAGCCATAATCTTAACCCTAATGCTAACATACCCAAGCCCTAGCCTTAACCAAAACCGAAACCTAGGCTTAGCCCTAATAATAGACCTAACCTTAACCATAGTCATAGCCACAAAACTAACAAAGCCCTAGCCCTAGCAGTAACCGTTATGTAAGCCTAGCCCTAACACAAACCCTAGCCCTAGTCCCATTGCTAACCCTAATTCGAGACCTAACACTAGCCATAATCTTAACCCTAACCATAGCCTAATGAAAATATGAAATATTTTCATATTTTCGAATATAAGCCTAAGCCCAAAACTTAATCTGAACCCTAGGACTGGCCCTTACCCTAATTCTAACAAGCCCTAGCACCAATCCTAAACCTAACCAAAACCCTAGCCCTAGACATAACTCTGACCCTAACCCTAACCCAACCCTAACCCTAAATCCTAGCACAAAATTTAGCCCAAGCCCTAGACCAAATCCTCATCTACCCAAACCCTATCTCTAGCGGTAACCAAAACACTCACCATATCCCTAGGCCTAGCCCCATTCCTAAAACTAGCCCAAGCCCTTGACCTAGATGTAATTTAACCCTAACCCTAAACCTAACCTAAAGCCTAATCCAAACCCTAAACCTAACCCTAGCCATAACCCTAATCCTAAACCTAACCCTCACCTAGCCCTAACTCTAGCGGTAACCCTAGCCCTAGCCCTAATACTCACCCTAACCCACCCCTAGCACTACCCATCACCCTAATCCTAACCCTAACCCTAGGCTCAATCCAAACCCTAAACCAAGCCCTAGCCCTAAACCTAAACTGAACCCCAGGACTAGCCCTAAAAACCTTCCATAAACTTAACCCAAGACCTTGCCCCAATCCTAACCCTAACTAATCCCTGGTCCTAACCATAACTTAACCCTAAAACTAACCCTAATCCTAACCTTAACCGTAAACTTAGATCTAGTCCTAGACATAACCCTCACCCTAACCCTAGCCCTAAACATAGCTGTAATCCTAACGCTAACCCGAAACCTAGCCCTAGCCCCAATTCTATCCCTAACCCAAGCCCTGGCATAAACCTAACATGAATCTTAGGAAGAGACATAACTTAAACCTTAACACTAACCCTATCCTAGCCCTATATTACACCTAACCAAAACCCTAGCCATAGCCATAGCCTAGCCAAAACCCTAACCCTAAACCTAACATTAAATCTAAACCTAGCCCTAGCCTCAATCATCATAGCCCTAACCCAAGCCCTAGCCCTAGCCAATATATTATTTTTTATTTAATTGAATAATTTATATATATATTTCACATGATTTTGATCCCTGGGGATCACCCACCACCTCCCCTCACCTACTGCTCCAGCTGGTCCCCATCATCCCATTGTGCACTTTCATTTGGTTGTCCATATATTAGTGAAACCATTTGGTTTCTGTCTTTTTCTTTCTGACTCATTTCTGCTAGTATGATTTCTTCTAGGTACATCCATGTTTCCATAAATTCATCAAATTTGTCATTTTTAATTGATGAGTAATACTCCATTCTGTATATATATCACATCTTTTTCATCCATTTGTCTAATAAGCATCCGAGCATAGGTGTCCTTTTGTACCACATCGAGGTCTCCTTTAGGTTGATTTCCAGAAGAGCGATTGCTGGGTCAAATGGTAGTGCCATTTTCATTAGTTTGAGGGTCCTCCATACTGCTTTCCATAGTGGCTGTGAAGCTGGGACCCAAAATGAACCCAGTTCCTTTCTTTTTTTTTGCCCGTGGAACTTCAGGCTCTCATTGCCCGGGGTACCACAGACTCAAGCAATCCCCAGCCTCAGCTTCCCAGCTAGCTGGGATTACAGGCACGCGCCACCACACCCAGCTCTTTTTTTTGCAACTAGGTCTCCCTACCGGCCCTAGGCAGGACTCGAACCCTAGCCTCTGCCTCTTAGCTTTATAGGCTGAAGCTTACAGGCAGTGCCCTGCGAACCCAGTTCCTTTCATTGAGAAAGGAATGTGGGCATTGCTGTCATCTGCATCTGAAAGACAAGAGACTAAGACTAGCCTGAGGCCAGTTCCCCTTTTTACAGTAAAGTGATTACCTGGGCAGACTTGGGATTATGTAATGCAGGGTCCTGAGGTGGGGACTCCCAAGGCAGGCCCAGAGGGGAAACCTAGCCCTAGCCCCAATCATAGCCCTAACCCAAGCCCTAGCCCTAGCCAATGTATTATTTTTTATTTAATTGAATAATTTATTTATATATATATTTCACATCATTTTGATCCCTGGGGGATCAAAATGTACCAGGGAGGTACAGACACCAAGGGGGTGATTGTGAATGGGGAGCAAGGAGAAGGATAAAAGAGAGAAGGTGGAGTGTAGCAGATATATGATTTTGGAGAGGAGCGTGGAGAGTATAGTGAGAGTGAGAGCCTGGAAATTGGCATCAGGCGTGGAGGTTTTGGGTCTCAGGAGAAGGACCCAGATGCTGAGTTCTTTGGAGCTTCCTCACCTCCCCAGCACTCGGTTCCTGAGGATCGAGAGCTATGTGAAGGCGGAGGAGAGGTGACCCTGGTGAAGTGCGGAGCCACGGTGACACTCAACAGACCTGCCTCGGGGAAACCCGCCTGAGCCCCACCTGTGCTGGTTGGATTCATCTGGTGCCAGCTGGAGCAACAGGATGGGGAGTCAAGGACACAGCCTGGAGTTTTCAACCAGAAGTGCCCTAAGACTGAGGTAAACCCCACAAAGTTCCTTCAGGAGCAGAAGTGGGGATCTATTCTGTTTGGAACACTTGTGAGGGTGTGGACTCTTTCAGTTTGTTTTTCCCAAATCTGGAAATAAATCTCTTGTCTATCCTGGTCGTTAAGGTTTGATATCTGAGCAGCTGCTGTGCGCAGGTAGAAGAACCCATAGGAAAAAGAACTTTAAACAGGGGTGTTCCTATCCCCCTGATAACAGCTGGACCTGTTTACATTCTCACCAGCAGTGTAAGAATGTTTCTTTCTCTCCACATCCACTCCAGCACTTGTTGTTGCCTGCTTTTTTGATGTGGGACATTCTTACTGGTGTAAGGTAGTATCTCATTGTGGTTTTGATTTGCATTTCCCTGATTGCCTAGCCAATATATTAAATGTAACCCTAACCCAAGCCCTAGCCCTAATTAACCCAAATATTAGAAATAGCCCTAACTCTAAACCTAAACCTAACACTAAACTAATCTTACCTAACACTAGTCCTAGCCCCAATCCTAACCCTAATCATAACCCTAACCCTCACCCTAATGAATTCCTAGCCCTAGCCATAACCTAACCTTAGCTATAATTCAAGCCCTAGCCCCAATCCTAACCTAAAACAAAGCCTTGGCCCTAACCTAAACCTTACCCTAGGCCTAGACTATTACTAACCGTAACCTTAACCTTAGACCTAGCCCCAATGCTAACTTTAACGAAAACCTTAGTCATAGCTGAAACCCTAACCCTAAAACTAACCCTAACCCTAGGCAAACATTTAATTTAGCCCTAGACCTAACCCTCATCCTAAGACAAATCCTAGCCCTAGCTGTAACCCTAACCCTAACCCAAAACCTACTCTAGCCACAAACTTAAACCTATCCCAACTCCTGGCACTAAAAATAACCTGAATACTAGGCCTAGTCCTAACCTAAACCCTAACACTAACCCTAACCTAGCCCAATCCTAATCCTAACTAAGGCCCTAAACTTAGCCATAACCCTATACTTAAACCTAGGCCTAGCTGTAAACCCAACCCTAACCTTAAACCTAGCCATCACCCCAGTCCTAACCCTAACCCTAGTTCTAAACCTGACCTGAAACCTAGGCCTATACCTAACCCTAACCTTATACCTAACCATATATAACAGCAATCATAACCCATAGACATAACCCAAGACATAGCCCTAACCCTAATAGTAACTTAACCACAACCCTGTTCGTAGGCCCCAATCCTAACCCTAATCCAAACCCTAGCTATAATCTTAATGTTAACAGAAACCTTAAAACAAGCCCTACCCTCAAACCTGACTGAAACCTTGCCTAGACTAATACTAAAACTAAACCTAACCCTAGCACTAGACACTATCCTACCCTAAACATAGATACTATCCTAACCCTAGTGTACCCCTAAGACTAACCCTAACCCTATCCCTAGCCCCTATCCTAACCATAACCCAAGTCCTAGTCCCCAAAAAAACCCAAACGTAGGTTTAGACCTAATCCTAACCCTAACCTTAGCTCTGGTCTCAATCTTAACCTAACCAAATCCCTAGCCCTAATTGTAACCCTAAACCTAACCCTAACCAGTACCCTAGCTCTAAACTTAGCCCTAGCACTAGAACTAACCCTCAACCTAAACCAAGACCTTGTCACATTGTAACCCAAACATAATTCTAAACAAAGCACTAGCCCCAATTCTAACCCTAAACCAAGCCCTAGAACAAAACCTAACCTAAAATCTAGGACTCACCTAACCCTAACTCTAACACTAACCCTTGCCCTTTCCTCTATTCTATACATAAACAAAGCCTTAGTCCTAGCTGTAACGTAGGCTAGCTCTAACCCTAACCCTAACACAAGCCTTATCCCTAAACCTAACCCAAACACTAAGCCTAGACCTAACCCGAAACCTAACCCTAACACTAGCCCTACACCCAAACCTAACCCTAACCCAAGCACTAGACCTAAACCTAACACGAACACTAGGCCTAGCCCTAACCCTAATCTTAACCCTATCCCTGGTCCTAGACCCAATCCTAACCCTAAACAAAACCCTTGCCCTTGCCGTAAACTTAACCTAATCCTAACCCTAGACCTAGCTCTAAACTTATTATTAGTAGAACTAAACCTCACCCTAATTCAAGCCCTAGCCATAGCAGTAACCCTAACCCTAACCCTAGCTCCAATCCTAACCCTAATCCAAGCCCAAGATCTAAACCTCACCTGAACCCTAGGCCTAGCCTTAACCCTAACCCCAACCCTAACCCCAAACGTAACCCTAAACAAAGCCATAGCCCTAGGCATAACCCTAACCCTAATTCTAACCCAAAACCTATCCAAGCACTAAACTTAGCCCTAGCACTAGACTTAAAACTCACCCTAACTTAAGACCTAGCCCTAGCCATATCCATAATGCTAAATCTAAAGCTAGCCCCAGTCTCAATCCTTATCCAACCAAAGCCCTAGCCCTAGCTGTAACCCTAATCATAACACTTACTCTAATCCTAACCATAACCCTAAGCTTTACACTTATCTCAAGCACAAGACGTAAACTTCACCCTAACACAAGCCCTAGACTGAGCATAAACCCAACCCTAACCCAAGTCATAATTCTAAACCAAACCCTAAGCCTAGTCCTAAACCTGATCCTAACCCTAACCCTAAAGCTGTCCCTAAACCTAAAGTTAGCCCTAACACTAGCCCTAACCATAAACCTAATACTTACCTAATACTAACCTTTACCCTAATCAAACCCTAGTGCTAACTGTAATTGTAGGCCTAGCCGTACCACTAACCCTAACCTTAACCCTATCCCTAAATATAACCCTATCTCTAACTCTAATATTAGTCCTAGCCCTACCCCTAATGCTAAGTCTAATCAAGCCCTAGCCATTGCCCAAACCTTAACCTAATCCTAACAGAAACCCTAGCCCTAATTGTACTCGAGTCCAAATCCTAACCCTAACCTTAACCCTAACACTAACCCTAGTCCTAGTCCTAAGCCACCCCATGCTACAGCCCTAGCTATAACTCTAATCTTAACCCTAACTCTAACCCTATCCCAAACCCAAGCATAAATTTGGCTCTACCACTACTCCTAAATCTAACCCTACCTAAATCACACCTAGTCCTAGTCTAACCCTAAACCTAGCCCTAGCTCTAACCCTAACTCTAACCCAAGACTTAAACCTAGCCATAACCCTGAACCCTAACTATAGCTCTAGCATTAACCCTAACCCTAACTCAAGACTAAGCCCTAATCCTAAACCTAACCCAAGCCCTAGTCCTAGCTATAACACTTGACCTAGAGGTAACCCTAACCCTAACTTTAGCCATAACACCAACCCTAACCCTAAATATAACCCTAACATAACGCTACCCATATACCTAACATGAACACTAACCCTAGACCTAGCCTTAAATCTATTCCAAACCCTAAACCTAACCTTAGCTCTTGCTAAACATTAACCCTAACCCTAACACTAGACATAGCCCTAATCCTAACTTAATCCAAGTCCTAACCCTAGTGTACTCTTAATCCTAACCCAAACACAATATTAACCTTAGCTTTAAACCTAACCAGAATCCTAGGCCTAACCCTAACCCTTTACCTAACCCTAATCCTAACCCCAAACTTAGCCCTTGCATATCACTTACCCTAAACTTAAACCAAGCTCTAGTCCTAGCCATGACCCTTAATCTAGTCCTAGCAGTAACCTAGCCTTAACCCTAAACCTGACCTAACCCTAACTCTAACCCTAACCCTAGCTCTATATCTAAACCTATCCCTAAGCCTAGCTCTAAACCCTAATCTTAACAATCTTAACCCTAGGCCTAACACTAGACTACCCTTAGGGTTTGGAGTAGGCTTAGGGTTAGGGTCATGGCTAGTGCTAGGGCTTGGTGTTAGGGTTAGGTCTATGACTAAGGTTAGGGTGAGGTTAGGGTTATGATTAGGGTTACAGCTAGGGCTAAGTTTCTGGTTAGGGGTAGTGCAAGGCTAGGGTTTGGTTTAGGTTTATGGTTAGAATTAAGATTTTTGGTAGGGCTAGAACTTGATTTAAGGTTAGGATTAGGGCTTGGGTAGGATAGGGTTATGGCTAGGGTTAAGGTTAGGTTAGTTTAGGGTCAGGGTTAGGGCTCGAGCTAGGAATAGAGGTTGGGTTAATGTTAGGGTTAGGGTTATGGCTAGGGCTAAGGTTAGGTTTAGGATTAGGACTAGGTCTTGGGTTAGGTTTAGGGTTACAGTTAGGGCTAGGGTTAGGTTTAGCATTAGTGCTAGAGCTAGGGCTTGGGTTAGGGTTAGGGCTAGAGGTAATGTTAGGGTTAGGGTTAGGGTTAGGGCTACAGCTAGGGTTAGGGTTACAGCTTGGCCAAGGCTTGGGTTAGGCTTAGGGTTATGCTAGGGCTAGAATAGGGTTATGGCTATGGAGAGGGCTTAGTTTAGGCTTAGTTTTTGTGGTAGAGCTATGGCTTGGGTTAGTGTTAGGGATAGGTTTAGGATTAGGGATAATATTAGGGTTAAGGTTAGAGCTAGGGCTAGGGTCTGGATTGGGTTAGGGTTAGGTTTAGGGTTAAGGCTAGGGATAGTTTTAGAGTTAGGGTTAAGTTTAAGGCTAGGTTTTGGGGTAGGGCTAGGGCTAACATTAGGTTTAGGGTTCTGAATGGTTTAGGGGTAAGATTACAGTAGATCTAGGGCTTGGGTCAGGGTTAGGGTTATAACTAGGGCTTGGGTTAGGGTTAGCACTAAGGCTATGGCTTTGTGTTACTTTAGGATTAGGGTTAGGGATAGGTTTAGCATAGGGTTAGGGTTATGGCTAGGGCCATGGATATGTCAGGTTTACGGTTAAGACTAGAGACAGTTTAGGGTTAGGGTTAGGGTTAGTGCTAGGGCTTGGTTTAGTGTTAAGTTAGGGGTAGGGCTATGGCTAAGGTTGATGCTAAGGATAGGGATAGGTTTATGGTTGGGTTAGGGTTAGGGATACAACTAGGGCTAGGTCTTAAGTTAGGGTAGGTTAGGGTTAAGATTTCTTGGACTAGGGTTAAGTCTAAGGTTAAGAGTTGGTTTAGGATTAGTTTTAGGGCTGTGCTTGTGTTAGGGTTAGGGCTAGGCATAGGGCTTGAGTTAGGGTTAAGTTGAAGGGTAGTGTTAGGCTAAGGTTAGGTTTAGGGTTAGGGATAGGTTTGGTGTTAGAGTTCCAGATAGGGTTAGGCCTTGTTTTAGGGTTTGGACTAGGTTTAGAGCTAGTGTTAGTGTTAGGCTAGGGCTTGAGTAGAGTTAGTACTTGGGATGGGGGTAGTGTTAGAGTGGATTTAGGGTTACCACTAGGGCTAGGGTTATGGCTAGGGCCAGGGCTAGGGTTAAGATTAGGATTAACTTAGACTAGTTCCTAGAGTTGGACTTGGGTTTAGTGTTAGGTTTAGGGCTAAGATTAGGTTTAGGTTTAGGGATAGGGATAGGTTTTTGGTTAGGTTTAGGGTTAAGGATACGGCTATGGCTAGGGCTTGGGTTTATGTTTAGATAAGGGCTAGTTCTAAGTTTAGAGTTAGGGTTAGGGCTAAGGCTAGGGCTTGGTTGGGTAGGGTTAATATTAGGGTTAGGGCTAAGAATAGATTTAGGGTTAGTGATAGGTTTAGGGTTGTACTTGCGTTTATGGCTAGGGCTAGGGCTTGGGTTAGGGTTAGGTGTAGGGGTAGGGCTAGGATTAATGTTAGGTTGGGGTTAAGTTTAGGTTTAGGTCTAGGGCTAAGGCTTGAGTAAGTGTCAGGATTAGGGCTAGTTCTAGTGTTAGGGTTAGGGTTAGGTTTAAGGTTAGGGTTAGGGTTAGGGTTATGGATAGGTTTAGGGCTAGGGCTTGGGTTTGGTTTAAGTTTTGGGGTAGGGATGAGGCTAAGTTTATCATTACAGTTTGGGATAGTTTAGGTTTAGGTTTAGGTTTACCTTTAAAGTTAGGGTTACAGGTAGAACAAGGGGTTGGTCTATGATTAGATTTAGGGCTACGGCTATCGTTAGGGTTTGGGTTATATTTGTATTACAGCTAAGGATAGGTTTATGGCTAGGGCTAGTTCTTACGTTAGGATTAGGATTTGGGCTAGGGATAGGGCTTGGTTTAGGGTTTGGTTTAAGGGTAGTGCTTGGGCTAAGATTAGGGTTAGGTTTAGGTTTCAGGTTAGAATTATGGATAGGGTTATGGATAGGGCTAGGGCTTGGGTTAACTTTAGGCAAGGGCTTGGGCTAGTCTTAGGTTTAGTGTTAATGCTTGGGCTAGACCTTGGGTTATCTTTAGGCTTAGAGGTAGGGCTAGGTCTAAACTTAGTGTTAGGATTAGGGTTAGGTTTAGGTTCATGGTTAGTGTTAGGGATATAACTATGCCTAGGGCTTGGTTTTGATTAGGTTAATAGCTATGTCTATGGTTAGGATTTGGGTTAGGGTTAAGGATAGTGCTTGGGTTAGGTTTAGGGTTAGTTGTAGGACTAGGGCTAAGTTAGGGTTAGAGAAAGTGATAGGTTTAGAATAAGGGTTAGGTTTAGGGTCATGGCTAAGGCTATGGCTTAGGTTAGGTTTAGGCTTTGAGCTAGGGCTAGGGTTAGGGCTAGGGCTCAGGTAAGGGCTAGGGCTAAGGTTAGGGTTTGGCATAGGTTTTCAGTTAGCTTTAGGGTTAGGACACAGCTAAGGTTAAGGCTTGGGTTAGGGTTAGGGCTAGGTTAAGGGCTAGTGTTAGGGTTAGGTTTAGGGTTAGGGCTAGGGCTAAGTCTAGGTTTAGGGTTAGGGATAAGTTTAGGTTTTGGGTTAGGATTAGAGTTATGGCTTGAGTTATTGTTAGTACTAGGGCTCTGGCTAGTGTTAGAATGGAGTTAGTGTTAAATCTATGTCTAGGGTTATGGCAAGGGCTAAGGCTTGGGTTAGGGTTAGGGTTTGGGCCTGGATTAGGATTAGGGGTAGGAGAGGGCTAGGGCTAGGACTAAAGTTAGGGTTAGGGTTAGGGATAGGCATAGGTTTGGGGTTAGGGCTTGGGTTAGTACTTGGGTTATGTTTAGGTTTAGAATTAGGGCTAGGGCTAAGCTTAGTTTTTTTTTTTTTTTGATTAGGGATAGATTTAGGGTTATGTTTATGGTTAGGGATCTGTCTATGCTAAGGCTTGGGTTAGGTTTAGGTTTAGAGATAGGTCTAGGGTTAGTATTAGGATTATGGCTAAGTTTATGACTTGGGTTAGGTTTAGGTTTAGTTGTAAGGCTATGGCTAATGTTACGGTTAGGGAAAGTGATAGGTTTAGCTTTAGGGTTAGTGTTAGGGTCATGTTAGGGCTTGGGTTAGGGCTCGGGCTAGGATTTGGGTTAGTGTTAGGGTTAGGATTAGGGTTAGGGATGGGCTAAGGTTAGGGTTAGGTTTAGAGATAGGCTTGACTTAAGGTTAGGTTAGGCCTAATGCATGTTTAGTGTTAATGATAGGGTTAAGGCTAGGGTTTTGGTAAAGTTTAGGTTTAGATTAGGTTTAGGGCTATGATTAGGTTAAGGGTTCGTGATAGGTTTAGGGTTTAGGGTTAGGGTTGGTCTGGACTTGAGGTTGGTTTACTTTCGAGGTAGGGCTAGGTCTAAGCTTAGGGTTAGCATAGGAATAGGTTTAGGGTTAGGGTTTGGTTTAGGTTTTGGGTAGGTTAGGGCTAGGACTTAGTTTAAAGTCAGGGCTAGGGCTAGCATTAGTGTTAGGGTTATGTTTAGGGTTAAGGCTAGGCTTAGAGTTATGTCTAGAGTAGGGCTTGTTTAGTGTTAGAGTTAAGTTTAGCTCTAGGGCTGGGGAAATCTTCAGGCTTAGGGATAGGGCTAGGGCTAAGCTTAGAGTTAGCATTAGGGATAGGTTTAAGGTTAGATTTAGGGTTAGGATTACTGCTAAGGTAGGGCTGGGTTAGGGTTAGGACTAGTGCTAGGGCTAGGGTAGGGTTAGGCTTAAGCTTAGGGTTAGATTTACTTCTAGGGTTGGACAATTCTTGGATTTGGGCTAGGGCTATTGTTATATTTAGGGTTATATTTCACTTATGGCTAGGGTTACTGTTATGTTTAGGGCTAGGTCTTGGGTTAGGTCTGGGGCTAGGTTTAGGGATAGGTTTAAGGTTATTGTTAGACTTAGCATTAAGCTAGGCTAAAGCTTGGGTTAAGGTTATGATTAGGGCTAGATCTTGTGTTAGTGTTAGGGTTACTGCTTGGGCTAGCGCTTGGGTTAGGGTTATGGTTAGGACTCAGCCTAAGGGTTAGTTTATGTTTAGGATAATGTCTAGGAAAACGGTTAGGGTTACAGTTATGGCTAGGGTTGGCTAGGGTTTTGATTAGGGTTAGGGTTCAAGGTAGGCCTAATACTAGGGTTAGGTTTTATGTTAGGGATAGTTATATTGTTAGGGTTACGGTTAGGTTTATGATTAGGTCAATTAGGCCTAAGCTTAGGTTTAAGGTTAATGATAGGTTTTGGGTAAGGGGTAGGGTTAGGGTTATATTAGGGCTAGGTCTTAGTTAGTTATAGGTTTAGGGCTAGGACTTGTGTAAGAGTTAGATATAGGGTTAGGGTTACGGCCAGTTCAAGGGCTTAGTTTTGGTTTAGTGTTAGAGCTAGGGCTAGGTTTAGGACTAGAGTTATGGTTAGGGCTAGTGCTTGGTTTAGGGCTAGGTTTAAGGGTAGGTCCAGGGCTAATACTTAGGGTTAGGGTTAGGCATAAGTTTAGGGTTATGGTTAGATTAGGATCACAGAGCTTGGTCTGGGTTAGATTTATGGTAGGGCTAGGGCTAGAGTTAGGGTTAGGGTTAGTGTTAGTTCTAGGGTAAGTATTGGTTTAGGGTTAGGGTTATGGTTAGTGTTAAGGCTAGAGCTATGGTTAGGGTCAATTTTAAGGATAGGTTGAGGGTTAGGTTTAGGGTTACAGCTAGGCCTAGACTTGGATTAAGGTTAGAAATATGGCTAGGGCTAGGGTTAGGGTTAAGGTTCTAATAGGGTTTCTGTAGTGAGAGTGTTAGCTCTCGTGGAAGGGCTTAGTTTAGGGCTAAGGGAAAGGGCTAGGACTTTTGTTAATGTGAGGTTTTGGTGTAGGGCTAGGGCTACGTTTAAGGCTAGGGTTAGGTTTAGCATTACAGCTAGTGCTAGGCCTTGGGTCAGGGTTAAGATTGGGGCTAGGGCTAGGGTTAGGGTTAGGGTTAGGGCTAGGGCAAGTGCTAAGTTTAGTGCTAGTATATTTTTTGGTCTAGGTTTAGGGGTAGGGCTTTAGTTAGGGTAGGGTTACAACTAAACCTAAGGTTTAGGTTAGGTTTAGGTTTGGATCTAGGGCCAGGGATAGGATTAGGTTTATGGCAAGGGCTATGGTTTTGATTAGGTTGAGTATTAGGTCTAGGGCTAGAGCTAAATTTAGGGCTATGGTTAGGGTTAGTGTTAGAGTTATGGCTAGGTCTAGTTCTTGGGTTAGGTTGATATTTAGGTCCAGGACAAGGGTTAATTTTGAGGCTAGGGTTAGATTTAGGTTTAGGAATAGGTTTACACCTAGATCTAGAAATAGGTTAGGATTAGGATTGGGGTTAGGGCTAAGGTTAAGGTTATATTTAGGGTTATGGCTAGGGCTAGGGCTAGGGTTTGTGTTAGTGTTAGGACTAGGCTAGTACGATGACTAGGGCTAGTGTTAACATTAGGGTTAGGATTACAAAAAGGCTTGTACTTGAGTAGGGTGAGGCTGAGGGCTAGATCTAGGGTTAGGTTTAGAGTTAGGGTTAGGGCTAAGGCTAGTGTTCGGATTAATTTTAGTGATAGTGCTTGGGTTTTGTTAGGAATGGAGCTAGAGTTAGTGATAGTGTTAAGGTTAGTGTTACTGCTAGGGCTTGGGCTTGGGTTAGGTTTAGAACTAGGGCTAAGTTTTGGGCTAGGGCTAGGGTTAAGTTTACAGCTAGGGTTGTTTTTGGGTTAGGGAGAGTTAGGACTAGGCCTAGGGCGATGTTGCAGGCTCGGACTAGGGTTAGGTTTAAAGTTAAGGTTACTCATAGGCTAGGACTTGGGTTATATTAACTATGGTAACACAAAAAATGTGGTTTTAGGATGCGGTTTAGATTTAGGGTTATGTCTACTTAGGCTTGGGTTAGGGTGAATGTTAGGTCTAAGGAGAGGGCTGAGTTTAGGGCTAGGGTTAAGCTTGAGTTATGGTTACTGTTAGAGCTAGGGCTAGGGCTTGGGTTAGTGTTAGGAGTGGGCTAGGGTTAGGGTTAGGCTTATGGCTAACCTAAGCCCCAGGCTTAGGTTAGGTGAAGGCTTAGGTCTAGGCAAGTCTAAGTTTAGGGTTAAGGCTAGGGTTAGGATGAGGGTTAGGGCTAGGGCTAGGGTTAGTGTAGGGTTAGGGTTAGAGTTATGGCTAGGACAAGGGCTTGGGTTAGGTAATATTTAGTCTTAGTCTTGGGTTAGGGAGAGGGTTAGGGTTAGGTTTACAGCTAGGGATTGGGCTTGCGTTAAGGTGAGGGTTAGTGCTAGGGCTAGGGTTAGCATTAGAGTTACGGTTAGTGCTAGGGTTAGGATTCAGATTAAGTTTAAGTCTAGGCCTTGGGTTGGGTTAGGTGTGGGTCTAGGGCAAAGGTTAGGGTTAGGGCTAGGTCTAGAGTTAGATTTAAAGTTAGGGTTATGTCTAGGTCTGGTGCTTCGGTTTAGGAGAGATTTGGGTCTATGGCAAGGGCTAAGTTTAGGCCTGAGTTAGGTCCTAGCCATAACACTAACCCTAAACCTAACCCTAGTCCTAACCATAAACTTCACTCTATCCCTAGTCCTAATCCTCACCCTCACCCTAGCTCTGGCACTAGGTCTATCCATAAACCTAAACCCAGCCCTAGCCCCAACCCTAACCCTAACACACCTTAACCTGCTCTAACCCTACCCTAGCCCTGCTATAACCCTAGTCCTGCCCTAAACTTAGCTCTAGCCCTAGATCTAACCCTCATGCCAACCAAAGCTGTAGCCCAATCCCTAATCATAACAAAAACCCTAGACCTAAACTTAGCCCTAGCCATAGACCTAACCCTCACACTAAACCAAGCCATAGCCCTAATCCCAAAACTAACCCTAACCCTAGCCCTAGCACCAATCCTAACACAAACCCAAGCTCTAACCCTAAACCTAAACCAAATCTAGCCCTAGACCTAAACCTTACTCTAACCCTAAACCTAGCTCTAGCCCTAGCAGTACCCCTAACACTAAACCTAGACATAGCCCCAATCCTAACATAAGGTAACCAGCCATAGCTATAACACTAAATCTAACCCTAAAACTAATACTAGCCCTAAACTTAGCCCTAGCCTTATTCCTAACCCTCACCCTTAACAAAGCCTTAGCCCTAACCCTAAACCTAAGCCTACCCCAATCCTAGAGTTAAACCTAGCCTTTAGGCCTTATCCTAAGCCCTGGCCCTAGATGAAAATCTAAACCTAACCCTAGCACTAGCCACAATTCTAACTCAAACCAAAACTCTAGCACTAGCTATAACCCTAACATGTACCCTAACCCTAACTCTAACCCCTGCTCTAAACTTAGCCCTTGTCCTACACCTAACCATCACCCTAACACAAGCTCTAGCCATAACCCTATCACTAACCCTAACACTAGCCCTAGACCCAATCCTAACCCAAAACCAAGCCCTAATCCTAAACCTAACCCAAACCTTAACCCTTAGAACTAACCCAAACTCAAGCCCTAACCCAAGCCCTAGCTCTAACCCTGACCCTAACCCAAGTCCAAGCCCTAGCCATAACACTGACCCTGACCCTCAACCTAAGCCATGCCCTGTCTCCAATCTTGATCGTTACCTAAACCCTAACCCTAGCCATAACCCTAAGCATAACCTTAGTCTTATCCTACCTAATCCTCACCCTCCCAAACCCTAGCACTAATCATAGCACTAACCCTAGCACTAACCCTAACCCTAGTGCTAGTCCCAATCCTAATCCAAAACCAGCCCTATACCTAAAGCTAACCTGAACCCTAGCCCTAGCCCTAAACCTAACTCTAACCCTAAACCCTAGACCTAGCATTAACCCTGACCCTAATCAAGCAGAAGTCATAGCCACAACCCTAACCCTCACCTAACCCAAGCACTAGCTCCATCCTAAATCTAACAAAAGTCCTAGCCCTAGCTGTAAACCTAACATTAAACATAACTGGAGCCCTAGCCCTAACCCTCAACCTAACCTAAGACCTAGCCGTAGCAGTACCTTTATGCTAAACCTAGCCCTAGCCCCAATCATAACACTTATCCAAGCCCCAGCCCTAACCCTAGTCCCAGCCCTAAACTTACCCCTAGCTCTAGAACAAAACCTCAGCCTAACCCACATCCTAGCCCTAGCCATAACCCTAACCCAAACCATAACCTTAACCCTAAATATAGACCTAGCCCAAGACCTAATATTCACCCTAACCAAGTCCCTAGTACTAATCCTAAATGTAACCCTAACCGTAATGCTAAATTTAGCCCTTGCCTTAGATGCAACCCTCACCCTAACCCAAAGCCTAGACCCAGCTGTAACCCTAACCCTATTCCTAAAACTAGCCCCAACCTAATCCTAATGCAAGACCTAGCCCTAGCTGTAAACCAAAACCTTACCCTAAGCCTAACCCTAACCCTAACTGTAAACATAGGCCTAGACCTAGACCTAACAAACATCCTAACCAAAGCCCTATTCCTAACCCTAACGCTAAACCTAAATCTAGTTAAAAACTTAACACTTGTCCTAGACCTTACCCTCAACCTAACCCAAGCCCTAGCCCTAGATGAAACGCTAAACCTAACTCCATAACTAGTTCCAATCCTAACTCTAACCCAAACCTTAGCACTAGCTGTAACCCTAACAATTACCCTAAACCCTTACCCTAAGCTTAGCCCTAGCCCTAGACCTATCCATCACCCTAACCCAAATCTGACCACTACACATAACACTAAACTTAACGCTAGACAAAGCCCAAAACCTAACCATAACCCAAGGCCTAACCCTAGCTGTAACCCTAACCCTAACCCAAAATTAACCCTAGCCTAAACATTGGCCTAGTACTAGACCTAAACCTCACCCTAAATCAAGACCTAGCTGTAGCCATACCCTAACCTTAACCTTACCCCTAAACTTAGCCTTAGTACAGCCTAACCCTCAACCTAACCAAAGTCCTACCCCTAACACTAACCCTAACCCTAGACCTAAACTTAGCCCTTGTAATAGACCTAAACCTAAACCTAACAAAAGTTCTAGCCCTAGCCATAGTACTAACCATAAGCTAGCCCTAGCTCCAATTCTAACCCTAATCCTAAGCTCTAGCACTAGCTGCAACTCTTCCCTAACCCTAACCTTAACCCTATGCCTAGCCCTGGACCTAACCCTAACCCTAACCCAAGCCTTAGCCCAGCTGAAACCATAATCCTAACCCTAAAACTAGCCCTAAACTAAGCCATAGCCCTACACCTAACACCCTAAACAATGACCTAACCCTAATTCTAACCCTAACCCTAAACCTATGCCTAAACATAGCCCTTTCCCTAGACCTAACCCTGAATCTAACACAAGTCACAGCCCTGACTATTTTCCTAAACTTAGCCCTAACACTGGCTGTAACCCTAACCTTTACCCTAAACCCAACCCTAGCCCTAAACATAGCCCTCACCCTAGACCTGCCAAACCCTATCCCTAACCCTAACACCAATCCTAAAAATAGCCAGAAACTTAGCCCTTGCCCTACATAACCCTTACCCTCAAACAAGCTCTAACCCTGACCACAAACCTAACCTAAACCTAACCCTAATCCTAACCCTAACCCTAAACTTAGAACTAGCCCTAGACCTCACATAACCAAAGCCATTGACATAACCCTAAACTTATCCTAACCCTAACACTAACAGAAGCCCTAGCATAGCTGTAACCCTAACCCTAGCCCTAAACATAGCCCTCACCCTAGACCTGTCAACCTAAACCAAACCCTAGCCCTACCCCTAACACCAATCCTAACCATAGCCTGAAACTTAGCCCTTGCCCTAGACATAACCCTCACCCTCAACCAAGCTCTAACTGTAACCTAAACCTAACCCTAACCCTAACCCTAGTCCTAAACGTGAACTAGCCCTAGACCTAACCCTCACCATAACCAAAGCCATTGACCTAACCCTAAACTTACACTAGCCCTAACCAAAGCCCTAACTGTAGCTATAACCCTAACCATTACCCTAATCCTAACTTTAACCCTATCCCTAAATTTAGCCTGAACCCTACCCTAGTCCCCACCCTTACCAAAGCCCTAGCCTTAACCCTACCCTCACCCTAACCTCACCCTAACACAAATCATAATCCTAACTGTAAACCTATCCCTAACTTTTAATCTAACCCTAGCCCTAAACTTAGCACTAACCCTAGATCTCCCCCATCACCCTAACCCAAGTTCCAACCCAGCGATAACCCTAATCCTAACACTAACCCGAGCCCTAAACTTAGCCCCTGACCTAGAACTAACCCTAAAACTAAACCAAGTAATAACTCAAACCATAAACTTAGCTCTAGCCCCAGCTCTAACAGTATAACAAGCCCTAGCCCTAGCTGTGACCCTAACACTAACCCTAGCACAAGATCTAAGCCTTCTCATCCTAACCAAAGCTTTATAACTAACCCTAACCCTAGCTCTAAAATAGCTGTTGCTCTAGACCTAAACCTCAGCCTAATCCAAGTTCTATCCCTAGCTGCATCCCTAACCCTAACCGTAACCCTAGAACTAAACTTACCTTAGTCCTAGACCTAACCATCACCCTAATCCAAGCCTTAGCCCTAGCTGTGACCCTAACACTAACCCTAGCACTTTCGGAACTCTAACCCTAAATTAGCCATAGGTCTAGTAACACACCTAAATCTCACACTAACCCAACCCTAGCCCAGCTGTAACCCTAATCCTAAACCTGACCCTATCCTAAATGTAATCCTAGACCTACAAAAAACAGCACCCTAATCAAAGCCCTAGCCCTAAACCTACCATAAAAGTAACCCTAGACCTAACCATAGCCCTTGCCCTAGACCTAATATTCACCCTAACCCAAGTACTAATATTAATTCTAAACATAGACCTAGCACCTATCTCTAACAAAAGCTCTAGCTTGAACCCTAACTGTAACCCTAAACCTAGCCCAACCTTAAATCTAACCTTAACCCTAGCCTTAGCCACTATCCTAACCCTAAAGCTAAACCTAACCCTAGCACTAGTCCTAGCCCCTTTCCTAATCCTAAACCTAACCCTAAACTTAGTCCCGATCCCTAACAATAACACTAATCTTAACCCTAATACTTATCAGAACTCTTACCCTAAACCTAAACCTAGCCCCTATCCAAACCATAACCCTACACTAACTGTAACCCAAACCATAAGCACCTATTGTACCTTAACCTAACCCTAACTCCAGCCCTTGTCCTAACCCCAGTCCTAAACCTAACCATAAACCTAACCCTAACCCCTATCTTAAACGTAGTCCTAAGCCTAAAACTAGCACAGGCGCTATCCTAAACCTAAACCTAACACTAACCATAGCCCTAGCCCTTGGCCCTACCACATTCCTAAACCTAGAGCAAGCCCTAGCCCTTATCCTAAATCTAACCATAAACCTAACCCTAGCTGCTATTCTAAACCTAACCCTAAACCTACCCTATCCTTATACCTAGCTGAAGCCCCTATCCTAACCCTAAATCTAATCCTTATCCTAACCCTAGCAATAGCCCTTGTCTCTATCCTAACCCTAACTCTAAACCTAACCCTAGCCCTAACCCCTAACAACCCTAATGCTAACCTAGCCCTAGCCCTAGGCCCCACACTAAAGTGAAGCTAATCCTGTCTAGCCCTAGACATTCCCTAACACTAACCCTAAACCTAATCATAGCTCTAATCCTAGCCCCTATAAATATCCCAATCTTTGCCCTAAACCTAGCCCTAGCCCTAACCCCTAGAATAACCCTAATCCTAAATCTATGCCTACCCCTAAACATAGCCCTAGTTATAGTCCCTATCTTATTTTATTTAAAAAATTTTTTTAAATTTATATATAAATTTCACAACATTGTAATCTCAAGGATTTGCCCCCCGCCACCCTTCCCTCCCTTCCCCCCCTTTCCCTCCTACTCAAAGTTGTGTGCTTCAGTTTGGTGGTGCGTAGCTTGTTTTCACTTTTCCTCAAGGCTTTTGTTTATTTTTTTTCACTATATCCCATATATTAGTGAAACCATTTGGTTTCTGTCTTTTTCTTTATGGCTTGTAACATACGGCTAGTATGATTTCTTCTAAATACATCCATGTTGTTATGAAATCGTCGAATTTGTCATTTTTATTTGATGAGTAATATTCCATTGTGTATATATACCACATTTTTTTATCCAGTAATCTGTTTTGGGGCATTTAGGTTGTTTCCATGACCTTGCAATTATAAATTGTGCTGCAGTCAACATCCGTGCACAGATGTCCTATTGTACCCACATTGAAGTCTCTTTTGGGTAGATTCCCAAGAGAGAAATTGCTGGGTCAAATGGTAGTTCCATTTTCATTAGCTTGAGGGTCCTCCACACCACTTTCCATAGTGGTTGAACTAGTTTACATTGCCACCAGCAGTGTAGTAGTGTTCCTTTTCCTCCACATCCTCGCCAGCAATTCTTGTTGCCCGTTCTTTGGATGTGGGTCATTCTTACTGGTGTAAGGTGGTATCTCATTGTGGTTTTGATTTGCATTTCCCTTATTACTAGCGACGTTGAGCAATTTTTCATGTGCCTGTTGGCCATTTGTATCGCCTCTTTGGAGAAGTGTCTTTTTAGTTCTTCTCCCCATTATTTGATTGGGCTTTTTGTTTTGCTTTTGTTTAGTTGTGTGAGTTCCTTGTGGATCTTCGTTATTAAACCCTTGTCACTTATGTGGAGGGCAAAGATTTTTTTCCCATTCGGTTGGGCATCTTTTAGTTTTTTCTGTTGTCTCTTTTGCTGTGCGGAAGGTTTTTAGTTTGATGTAGTCCCATCTGATTATGTTTTCCTTCATTTTTTTTTATCTGTAGGTGTTTCCAGAAAGGGACTTCTGAACTGTAGTTCATGAAGAGTTTTGCCCAAGTTTTCCTCTATGTATGCTATGGTTTCAGATTGACCTCTAAGTCTCTTACCCATTTTGAATTGATTTTTGTACATGGATTAAGGGAGTTTTCTTGGTCCATTTTTTTGCATATCTTAGTTCAATTTTCCCAGCACCATTTATTGAAGAGGGTATCTTTGTTCCAAGGTAAGTTTTTCACTCCTTTGTCGAAAACTAGCTGAGTATATATGTGTGGTTTTATTTCAGGGCACTCAATTCTGTTCCATTGGTCTGACTGTCTGTTTTTGTATCAATACCATGCTGTTTTAATTATTATGGCTTTGCAGTATAGTTGAAGTTTGGAATTGTAATATCTCCATTGTCTTTTTTTCTGGTCAGGAGGCTTTTTGATATTCAAGGTCTTTTGTTACTCCAAATGAATTTCAGTAATTTTTGTTCTATCACTTTAAAAAATATCATTGCGATTTTTATTGGGATTGCATTGACTCTATAGATTGCCTTTGGTAGGATGGTCATTTTGATAATATTAATTCGTCCAATCCATGAACAGGGAATGTTTTTCCATTTCCTTATGTCTTCTTCTATCTCTTTTTGGAGCGTTTTAAAATTTTCTTTGTATAGATCTTTAACATTTTTTGTTAAGTTTATTCCCAAGTATTTAATTTTTTTTGGTGTGATGGTGAATGGGATGGTTTTTCTGATTTCTTCTTCCTCTGCTTGACTTTTCACATATAGGAAAGCCACTGACTTCTGTGTGTTGATTTTGTATCCAGCTACCTTACTGAACTGGTCTATTATTTCAAGTAATCGTTCTGTGGATTTTTTTGGGTTTTCTATATAGAGAATCATATCATCAGCATATAATGATAGTTTCAGTTCCTCTTTGCCTATTTGTATCCCTTTTATGTCTTTTTCTTGTCTTATCGCCCTAGCTAGAACTTCCAGTACAGTGTTAAAGAGTAGTGGGGAGAGTGGGCATCCTTGCCTAGTTCTTGATCTCAACTGGAATGATTTTAGTTTTCCTCATTTAGGATGATATTTGCCATAGGTTTGTCATAGATGGCTTTTATTATGTTGAGGTAAGTTCCTTTAATCCCTAATTTTTCAAGGGCTTTTATCATGAATGGATGTTGGACTTTGTCAAATGCTTTCTCTGCATCTATTGATACGATCATGTGGTTTTTGTTTTTCTCTTTGTTGATGTGGTGGATTGTGTTAACTGATTTCCAGATGTTGAACCATCCTTGTGCCCCTGGGATAAATCTCACTTAGTCATGGTGAATGATGCTTTTAATGCATTGTTGGATTTGGTTTGCCAGGATTTTTGCATCTGTATTCATTAAGGAAATTGGTTTATAGTTTTCTTTCTTGGTGCTGTACTTACTGGTTTTGGTATGAGTGTAATGTTTGCTTTGTAGAATGTGTTTGGCAGTATTCCTTCTTTCTCAGTTTTTTGGAAAAACTTTATTAGCGCAGGCATTATTTCATCTTTGAGTGTCTGGTAGAATTCATTTGTAAAGGCATCAGGTCCTGGGTTCTTGTTTTTAGGTAGAGTTTTGATGACTGCTTCAATTTCGCTACTTGTGATTGGTTTATTTAAGTTCTCTATATCATCTTTGTTTAATTTTGGGGAGGTGTATCTTTCTAAGAATCTGTCCATCTCATCCAGGTCTTGTTGTATTTATTTCCATATAGTTGTTCATAGTAATCTCTTATTTCCTTTGGATTTCTTTCATGTCTGTTGTAATTTCTCCTCTTTCATTTGTGACTCTGTTTACTAGGATTTTCTCTCTTCTTTCCCTTGTGAGCTTTGCAAGGGGCTTATCAATTTTATTTATTTTTTCAAAGAATCAGCTTTTGGTTTTGTTGATCTTCTGTTGATAGTCTTTTTGGCTTCTAGGTTATTTATTTCTTCTTTTATTTTTGTTATTTCTTGTCTTCTGCTGGGTTTTGGGTTTTTTTGTTGCTCTTTTTCTAATTTTTCAAGTTGGTAGATTAGGTTGTTTTTTTGTTTGTTTTTTGGTTATTTTCTTGCTTTTTAATATGGGCCTGTATGAGCCTTCCTCTTAGATATGCTTTTGCTGCATACCAGACATTTTGGGATGTTGTGTCTTCTTTGTCATTTGTTTTGAAGTAAGTTTTAATTTCTTCAATTACCCATTCTTCATTTAGTAGCATGTTGTTCAGTCTCCAAGTGTTGGGTGTTCGTCTTGCTTTGTTTTCATTGTTGATTTCCAGTATGATACCCTTATGGTCTGAAAAAAGATTTGGTATTATTTTAATCTTTGTGTATTTATTCATGTTAGCCTTGTGGCCTAGTATGTGGTCAATTTTAGAGAATGATCCATGACATTTGAGAAGAAGATGTTTTCTTTTCCTTGTGGGTGTAGAATCCTGTAGATGTCCATTAGGGCCATTATGTCTAGATCTACTTTTAAGGCTTTTATGTCCTTGTAGCTTTTGTTTTTTTGATCTTGTCCTTTGCTGAGAGTAGGGTGTTAAAGTCTCCTACTACATATGTGTTTTCATCTATATTTGTTTTCAGTTCTCTTAGTAGCTGTTTTATGAATCTTGGTGCACCATCATTTGGTGAGTAACTAGACACTATTCTAACCCTAACCCTAACCCTAAACTTAGCCCTAGCACCTATCCTAACATTAACTAAACCTAAACCAAGCCCTAGCCCTTCTCCTACCCCTACCCTAACCCTAACACTAAACCTAACCCTAATCCTGGCACTATCCCATATACTAACCCTAACCCTGATCCAAGGCCTAACCCTTATCCTAATCCTAATTATACCCAGCCCTATACTAACCCTAGGCCCTATACTAACCCTAAACCTAAACCTTAACCTATCCCTAGTCCTAGTTCCTATCATAACCCTAAAACTGAACCTAACTATAAACAAACCCAAAACCTAACCCTAGCCCCAAAATTCTAACTTAATCCAAACCCTAATCCTAACCCTAACCCTAACCCTAATCCTAACCTTAACCCTAGTCCTAGCCTTAGCACTAGTCCTTGCCTCTATCTAACCCTAAATCTAACCCTAACACTTGCCCTGCCCCTATTCTAAACTGAACCGTAAACCTAAACCTAGCCTAACCCTATCCTTTTTCAAAATTCTAACCCTAAACCTAAACCTAACCCTTGCCCTATCATAAACCAAACTCTAACCATAGCAATAGTGCTAGTTCCTATCCTAACCCTAACCATATACTTAGACTAGCCCAATCACTTATCCTAACCCTAAACCAAATGCTAAACTAGCCCTATTCCCAATCCTAACCAAATCTTAAGCATTGACCTAGTCCTAGCCATTCCAAACCATTATACTAACCCTAACCCTAAACCTAGTCAAAGCCCCTATTCTAATCATATCCTAACCCAAACCTAGCCCTAGACCCTTTCCTAATCCTAACCCTAACCCTAACCTTAACACTAGATGTAGCCCCCACACTAAGTCTAACCCTAACCTTACCCTAACCCTAATGTTAGGCTTAGTCCTAGCCCTAGCTAGAGTCCCCATCCTAACCCTAACACTAACATTAATCCTAACCCTAAGTAGACCTAGACTTAGCCCTAATATTAAAACTAACCCTAACCCTAACCTTAACCCTAACACTAGCCTTAGCCCCTAACCTAAACCTAACCCTAAACCTCATCCTAGCCCTAGCACTGAACCTAACCCTAAACTTAATCTTAGCTCTAGACTTAGCCCCTATCCTAAACCAAACCCTAAACCTAACCCTAGCCCTAGCCCTATACTAACCCTAACACTAAACCTAAGTCTAACCTTAAACATAGCCCAGCCCCAATAAAACTGCAAGGCTAACCCTATCCCTAACACTTACCTAGCCCTAGCCTCTATCTTAATCCTAACCTAACACTTACCCTAAACCTAATCCTAAACCTAACCCTAAGCATAAACCTACACCTAGCACTAGCCCTTGTTCTAGTCTCTATCCTAAAACTAAACCTAACACTAGCCTAACCCCTATTCTAACTCAACCCTAACCCTAGACCTAACCCTAGCCCCTATCCTAACCCTAAACCTCAACCTAAACCTAAACCTAGACCTAGCCCTAGACCCTACCCTAAACCTAACATTAACCCTAGCTGTAGCCCTAGCCTCTATCCTAACCCTAACTTAACCATATCCTTAGCCATAACCTTGCCTCTATCCTAATCCTAAACCTAAACCTAACCTTAAACCTTACCATAACCATAGCCCTAGTTCCAATTCTAACCCAAACCCTAACCCTAACCCTAGCCCCTACCTAAACCCTTATCCTAATCCTAAGCCTAACACCATACCTAACCCTAACACTAACCCTAACCCAAACATAAGCCCCTATTGCAATTTTCAGCTATCATAACCTCATAAACATAAACCTAATCCTAATTGTAACCATAGTGCTAGCCCCTATCCTAACACTAACCTAATCCTGATCCTAACCAAGGCCTAGCCCCTTTACTAACCCTAACCCTAACCTTAACCCTAGCCCTATCCTACACTAACCCTCATCCTAAAACTAAACCTAACACTAAACCTAGCCCTAGCCGTAGACCCTATACAAACCCTAATGCTACTAACCCTAACCCTAAACCTAGCCCTAGGCCCAATCCTAAACATAACCTTAACCCTAGCACTAGCCCTAGTCACTAACTGAACCCTAACACTAACAGTAACCCTAACCTAGCCCCATTCCAAACCCTAATCCTAAACCAAATGCTAACATTAGCCCTAGACCTAGTCCCTATCCTAAACCTAACCCTCACCTTAAACCTAGCCCTACTACCTATCCTAACCCTAACTATAACACTAACACTAACCCTAAACTTAACCTTAAACCAACCATAACCCTAATCCTAGCTCTAACCTATCACAACCATAACCTACCCTAACCTTAATACTAACCCTAAAACTAAACCTTAAACTAGGAGATCTAGCCCTAAGGATAGCCCAAATTCTAGCCTTTATCCTAACCCTAAACCTAACCCTAACACTAGCCCTATGCTAAACTCTAACCTAAACTAACCCTAACCCTAGCCCTTGCTCTAGCCCCTTGCACCTATACTAAACCTAGCACAAAAACAAAACCTAACACTTATCCTAGCCCTAGCCCTATTCTAACCCTAACCACTAACCTAAACATAAACTTAGCCCTAGCCCCTAAACTAAAACTAACCTACACTAACCCTAACTCTAACCCAATTCTAGCCACTATCCTAATGCTAACCGTAAATCTAACCCTAGCCCCTATCCTACCCTAACCTAAAATTAAACCTAAACCTAAATCTAGCCCAAGCATTAGCCTCAGGCTCTATCTAGACCTTAACCTTAACACTAACCCTAGCCCTAGCCCAATCATTACCCTAACCATAAAACTAAACCAAATCGTAGAACTAGCCCTAGCCCATATCCTAAAACTAAACCTAACCTTAACCTGAACCCTAATGTAGACCTAGACCCTATCCTAAAACTAAACCTAACCCTAACCAAAAACTAGCTCTAGACCCTTTCTGAAACCTAACCCTAACCCTAGCACTAGTCACTATCCTAACCCTAACCCTAGACTTAGCCCTAGCCCTTATCCTCACCCTAATCATAAAAATAACCTTAATCCTAGCCCTAATCACTATTCTAATCATAACCTAAACCTAACCCTAACTATACCTCTAGCCCTAGCCTATCCCTAACCCTAACCTTAAACCAAACCCTAACCCTAACCCTTGCCCAAGCCACTATACGAACCCTAACCCTATCCAAAGCCCTATCATAAACCTAACCCTAACCCTATCCCTATTCCATCCTAATCCTAACCCTAATCATAACCCTAAACATAGCCCTAGCCCATAACATGACCCTAATTCTAACCCTAAAAATAGCCCTAGCTTTAGCCCCTATCCTAACCTAACCATAACTCTAAACCTAACCATATATCTAGCCCTAGCCCTAGCCTCTATACTAACCCTAATTCTAACATAAGTCCTAGCCCTCTCTGTTACCCCTATGCTAACCCTAAAGCTAAACCTAACCCTAAACCTAAACCGAGCCATGGCCCCTAACATAACCCTAACCTAAACCTAGACCTAGCCTCTACCCTAACCTAACACTAAGCCTAAATCTGGACCTAGCCCCTAACCTAAGCCTAACCTTAAACCGAGCTTAACCTTAAACCAAGACTTAGCCCATATCTTAAACATAACACTTACCCTCACCCTAAACCTAATTCTAGCCGTAGCCCTTGCCCATATACAAACCCTAACCCAAACCCAAACCCTAACCCTAGACTAACATCTATCCCAACACTAAACCTAAACCTAGCCCTAGCCCCTATCCTAACCCTAACTTTAAACAAATCAAAGCCTAACCACAACCATAGACATAGACCCATTCCTTATCCTAATCCTAGTCTTAGCCATAGCCCTAGCCCCTATCCTAACCCTAACCCTATCTTAAACCTAAACCTAATTCTAGCCCTACCCTTGCACCTATCCTAAACCCTAACCATAACCCTAAACTTACAATAGACCCTATCATAACCCTAACCTTGTAGGGACTTGTGTGCACTCTCATTATTGGCCTGCCTTAATATAGGTGTTGAACGCTTAATTAGAATAATATCTTGAGGCAGAGTAAGTTTGGCCATGGCTTGAGAAGTTTCAGGTGGAAAATCCTTGTTGGTTGTTGGTAACTAGAAAAGCCTGGTGCAAAATTAACTGTGGCCACAGTCCAGAGAGAGTGAGGCTGTGAGCCACTTCTGGTAGGGTCTCTTGACTCAAGTTAATGCATACCATCCACCTTGGGACTGTTCGGTCATGTTGAGGCTAGCTCGTAAAAAAAAAACCAAACCCAAACACTATCCCTTGTAACATGTAACCCAAACACTATCCCTTGTAACATGTAACATGCATGTAACCTAACCCTAACCCTGACCCTAGTGCTAGACCTAGTTCCAATCCTAAACCTAACCCTAACACTTGCCCTAAAACAGCCCCTATCCTAACCCTAACCTTAAACCTAACCATAGCAGTAGCCCCTATCATAACCCTAACCCTAACACTAAACCAAAAACTAAGCTTAGCCCAAACCTTAGCCCCTCTCCGAATCCTAGCCATATCCTTAGTCCAGTCTTAGCCCCATCTTAACCCTAAACTGAACCCTACCCCTAGCCCCTATCCTAACCCTAACCCTAACCCTAGCACTAACACTTATCCTAACCCTAACCTAACCTTAGCCCTAGCACAGACCCTATACTAACCATAACCCAACACCTAACCCTAACCCTAGCCCTATCTCCAATCCTAACCATGACCATAATTCTGGCCCTACACCTAGCCCTTATCCTAAACCAAACCTAACCCAAACCCTAGCCCACACCCTCGGCTAATACTAATGCTAAACCTAACCCTAAATCTAAACCTAAACCTAGCCCCTATCCTAAACCTAACCTTAACATTAAACAAAGACCTAGCCACTACTCTAAACCTAAACCTAGCCCTAGCAACTATCCTAACCTTAACCTTACCCAAACCTTAACACTAACCCAAACCCTAACCCTAGACCTAGCCTAATCTCTTTTGTAAACCTAACCCTAACCCTAGCCCTATACCTAGCCCTTGTCCAAAACTTAACACTAACTCTAAACCTAAGCCTAAGCCTAGCCCTAGCCCCAATCCTAACCCTAAACCAATATAAACCTAACCCTAGCCTTAGCCCTAGCTATAGCCCTAACCTGACCCTAATCCTAAACCTAACTCAAGCCATAGCCCTAGCCCCTATCCTAACACTTACCCAAAACCTAACCCTAGCCCTTCCCCTTTCCTAATCCTAACCCTAACCCAAGATCTACCCACTATCCTAACCCTAATCCTATCCATGGCCATAGCCAGTATCCTAACCCTAACCATAACACTAACTCTAATCCTAGACTTGGTTACTATCCTAACCATGACTTAAACCTAACCCTAATTATAGCCCTAACTCCTATCCTACCCCTAACCCTTAACTTAAACCTAATCCTAACCCTAACCAGAGCCCAAGCCACTATATGACCCCTAACCCTAAACCTAAACCTAGCCATAGACCCTACCTAACGCTAACCCTAGGGTTAAACACTGCGGTAATCCTAGCCCCTGTCCAAACCCTAATTTAACCTAAATATAGCCCTAGCCCCTATAATAACCATAACTGTAACTGTAACCATAACCCTATCCCTAGACCCTAACATAACCATAACACTAACCATCACTCTATCCCTAACCCTAAACCTACCCCTAGCCCCAATCCTTACAGAAGCCTACCCCTAACCTGAACCATAATCCTAGCCCTTGCCTCTATCCAAACTTTATCTAACCCTAACTCTAAACCTAACCCTAAACCTAGCCCTAGCCCCTATCCTAACACTAACACCACCCTAACCCTAAACCTAGACCTAGCTCCTTTCCTAATTCTAACCCTAAACCTAATCTGAGCCAGAGCTTCTCTCATAACCCTAAACGTAACCCTTAACCTAACTATAAACCTAAGTCTAATCATAGCCCTAGCCCCTATCTTAACACTAATGCTAACCCTAACCCTAACCTTAGCTCTAGCCCCTATTCTTATCCTAACCCTAAACTAGCACTTGCCCTAGCCACTACCCTAACCCTAACCCTAAAACTACTGCTAACTCTAGCCCCTATCCTAACCCTAATCATAACCCTAACCTAGTCTTATCCGCTAACTAACCCTAATTCTAACCCTAACCTCTATCAGAACGCTAACCATAACCCTAGTGCTAGCCCATATATAAACCTAAACCAAACTCTAAACCTAGCCATAGCCTAGCCATATCCTAAACCTATACCTAACCCTAGCCCTATACCTAACGCCTATCCTAACCCTAACACTAATACTAACCCTAAGCCAAGTGCTAGTCACTATCCCAACCTAAAACCTAAGCCTAAACCTAACCCTAGCTATAGTGCTAGCCCATATATAAACCTAACCCTAACCCTAGCCCTAGCCCTAGCCCTAGACCCTATTGTAACCCTAACCCTAATGCTAACCCTAGCCCCTATACTAACCCTAACCTTGTAGGGAGCTGTGTGCACTCTCATTATTGGCCTGCTTTAATATAGGTGCTGAACGTTTAATTGGAATACTATCTTCAGGCAGAGTAAGTTTGGCCATGACTTGAGAAGTTTCAGGTGAAAAATCCTTGTTGATTGTTTGTTGGTAACTAGAAAAGCCTGGTGCAAAATTAACTGTGACCACAGTCCAGAGAGAGTGAGGCTGTGAGCCACTTCTGTCAGGGTTCTCTTGACTCAAGTTAATGCATACCATCCGCCTCAGGACTGTGTGATCAGTTATTAATAATTACCACCCAACAGAGACTGTGCAATCATGTCGAGGCTAGCCCGTAAAAAAAACAAACCCAAACACTAGCCCTAGCACTAGCACCTAACTAACCCTAACCCAACCCAAACACTAATGCTAGGACTAGGTCCCAATCCTAAAACTAAACACTAATACTTGCCATAAGTCTCTATCCTAACCCTAACCCTAAATCTAAACATAGCAGTAGCACCTATTCTAACACTAATCCTAAAACTAAATCTAAACATAATCTAGTCCTAGCCCTTGCCCCTCTCCAACCCTAACCATATCCTTAGCCCTATCCCAAACCCTATCCTAAACCTAACCCTAACACTAGCCCAAGCCACTATTCTAAACATAAACCTAACCCTAGCATTAGCTCCAGCGCCAATATTAAACCTAACCCTAACCATATCTTCAGCCCTAGCCCAAGTCCCTATACTAACCCTAAACTTACTCCTAACCCTAACCCTAGCCCTAGCTCCAATCCTAACCCTTACCATAACCCTAGCTATACACCTAGCCCCTATCCTAAATCTAACCCTAACCCAAACCCTAGCCTTAGACCTAGCCCCTATGCTACCTTAACGCTAAACCTAACCCTAAACCTAAACCTAGCCCCTATCCTAACCCTAATCCTAACACTAACCCTAAGCCTAAATCTAGCCCTATGTAGCACCTAGCTAACCCTAACCCTTACCCAAATGCTAACACTAACTGAAACCCTAACCCTAAACCTAGCCCTAGCCTCTATCCTAACCCTAACCCTAACAGTCCCACACCTAGCCATAGCCATATCCTAAACTTAACCCTAACCCTAAGCATAGCTTTAACCCCTACCCTAACCCTAGCCTTAGCACCTAACCCTAACACTAGCCCAAGCCTAAGCCTAACCTTAGCACCTAAGCCTAGCCTTAGCACCTAACCTGACCCTAACCCAAACCCTAATCCTAAACCCCGTTCAAGGCCTATCCCCAGCCCCTATCCTAATCCTAAAATTAAACCACATAACCATAGCCCTTGCCCCTATTGTAATCCTAACCCTAACCCTAGTCTGAGCCACTATCCTAACCCTAACTGTAGCCCTAGTCTTATCCTAACCCTAAACATAACACTAAACCTAATGCTAGTCCTAGTCACTATCCGAAACATAACCCTAATCCTAACCCAACTCTAGCCAACCTCATGCCTACCTGTAACCTCTAACCCTAACCTTAAACCAAACCCTAACCCTAAACCTAACCCTAGCACTCGTCCCTATCCTAACCCTAACACTAACCCTAAATCTATCCCAAACCCTAAACCTAGCCCTAGCCCCAATCCTAAAACTAAAACTACCATAATCATAACCCTAGACCTAGACCCTATCCTAACCCTAACCCTAAACCTAACCTGAGTCCTAGCCTCTCTCATAACCTTAACCCTAACCCTAGCCCTAGCCCTAGACCTTATCCTACCCAAAACCTAACTGTTAACCTAGCACTAACCTAGCCCCTACCCTAACCCTAAGCCTAACACTAAATCTAACCCTAACCCTAACATGAAACTCTATCCTAACCTTAAACCTAAACATAACCCTAGCACTAGCCCCTATACTAACTCTAGCCCTAACCCTAAGCATAAAACTAGCCTTAGCCTAGCACCTATTCTAACCCTAACCCTAACCCTAACCCAAACACTACCTCTAGCCCTAGCCCTTTCCCTAGGCCCTATCCAAACCCTAACACTTACCCTAAGCCTAGCCCCAGGCAATATCCTAAATCTAACGCTAAGCTAACCCTAACCCTAGCACTAGTCCTAGCCCTTATCCTAACCCTAACCCTAACTAAACCTAACCATAGCCCCTATCCTAACCCTAACCCCAACCATACCAGTAGATCTAGCCTCTAACCCTAACTATAACTCTAAACCTAGCCCTAGCCCTAGCCTCTTCCTAACCCTAACAATAACTATAAACCTTACCCTAACTTAGATCTAGTTTTAGGCCCTATCCTATCCATAACTGTACCTGAACCCTAACCCTAGACCTAGCCATTGCCCTAGCCCCTATCCTAAACATTACTGTACCCCTAAGCTTAGTCCTGTCCCTAGAGCCTATCCTAACCCTAACCATAACCCTAAGCCTAGACCTAGCCCTAAACCTAACCATAACCCTAAAGCTAGGCCTAGCCCATATCCTACCCTAAGCCTAGTCGCTATCAAAATGCTAACCCTAATCCTAGCCCTAATGCTAACCCATATATAAATCTAAACCTACCCTAAGCCTAGCCCTAGCTCCTATCCTAATGCTAACCCTAGCTGTAACCATAAACTGACCCTAACCATAGTTTTAGCCCTTATCCAAACCCTAACCCTATGCTAATCCTAACCCTAGCCTAGTTCTAGCCCTAGCCCCTATCCTAACACTACTGTAACACTAAGGCTAGCCCTAACTCTAGACTCTATCCTAAACCTAACCCTAAACCTAACCCTATCCCTAGCCCTATCCTAATCCTAACCCTAACTCTAACCCTAAAAATAAACATAGCCCCTAATCTAACCCTAATTCTAAACCTAAACCTAGGCCTAGCTTTAGCCACTATCCTTACCCTAATCATAACTCTAAACCTAACCCTAAATCTAGCCTAGCCCTAGGCCCTATCCTAAACGTAACCCTAACACAAACCCTAGCCCTAGCTGTAACCACTATGTTAACCCTAACACTAAACCTAACCCTAACCCTAAACCTAGCAATAGCCTCTATCATAACCCTAACCCTAACCATAGGCCCTATCCTAGCCTATCCTTAATCCTAGCAATAGCTCTAGCCCCTATCCTAAACCTAACCCTGACCCTAACCCTACAATAGACCCTATCCTAACCCTAACCTTATAGGAAGCAGTGTGTTCTCATTATTGGTCTGCCTTAACATAGGTGCTGAATGTTTGCTTAATTGGAATACTACCTTCAGGTGGAGTAGGTTTGGCCATGACTTGAGAAGTTTCAGGTGAAGAAACTTTGTAGTTGATTGTTGGTAACTAGAAAAGCCTGGTGCAAAATTAACTGTGGGGCACAATCCAGAGAGAATGAGGCTATGAGCCATTTCTGTCAGGGTCTTCTTGACTCAATGTTAATGCTTATCATCCACCTTGGGACTGTGTGATCACATCGAGGGTAGCCCATAAAAAACCCAAATCTGAACACGAGCCCTAACACTAGCACCTAACCTAACCCTAGCCCTAGTGCTAGTTGACTAGTCCCAATCCTAACCCTAATCTAACCCCTAACACATGCCCTAAACCAAGACCCTATCCTAAACCTAACCCTAAACCTAACCATAGCAATAGTCCTTATTCTAACCCTAAAACTGAAACTAAACCTAAACTTAACCCTAGCCTTAACCCTAGCCCCTATCTGAATCCTAACCATATCCTTAGCCCTAGCCCCTATCCTAACTCTAGCCCTAGCCAGTCAGAACTGGATTGAATTGACTTGATCTGGTCCAAGCCAGTCCAAAATGTTTGAACTGGATTGAATGGGTCTGTCAGAACTGCATGGAACCAGTTGAGCCAGCTTGAAAAGTTTGGAGCCACTCAGAGCTATTTTTATGCTGGCTACAATGTTCTGAACCAGTTTGAGCTGGCTCGAACTGAGCCAATCAGGACAGTTTAGCGCTGACTTTCGCTGGTCTGAGCCAGTCCACAGTATTTTGAGCTGTCTGAAACTGGTCATTCAGCACTGATTGGAAGTGGATTGAACCTGATCACACTTGTTTGAGCCAGTCAGCAATAGTTTCAGTCAGCTTGAAATGGTTTCAGCCAGTCAGAAAAGTCAGACTCTGCTTGAACTAGTGTTAAGAGCCCTTCAGAAATAGTTTGAGGCAGTCAGAGCTGGGTCTGTCAGCTACACATGGTTTGAGCCAGTCAGATACAGTTTGATATGGCTTGAACAGGTTTGAGGCAGACAGCTGTTTTGAGCCGACTCACTATACCTGGACAGGCTTGAGTTGGCTCTATGTGGTTTGGACCAGTTTGAGTTTTCACCAAAGGTCTGAAAGCATCAGGAGCAGCCTTAGCCCGGTCCAACTGGTTGAACCAGTCAGGGTTTGTACCAGTTTGTGTCCCCTCCACCCTTTTGAGGGGTCTCTATCAGTTTCAGATAGGTTTCACCTGGCTAGAGCCGATGTGAGCTGGTTTGAACTAGTTTGAACCAGCCTGAGTCAGTTTGAACCAAGCTGAGCTTGTCTGAACCAGTTCGAGCCGGTTCGAGCTGGTTCGTGCCAGATGGAACCAGAGCTTGAGCCAGCTTGACCCAGTCAGAACTGATAGAGGATGCTACCCCCCCTCCATTGTCTTTCTCTGGTCACCCTATTTCAGAACCAGCTTGAAGCTGATTTGAATCAGTCTGACATGGTCGAGTGAGTGGGTGTGAAGCAGCCTGAGCCAGTCTGAACCAGTTTAAGCCGGTTCAAGCCAGTTTGTGCTGGACAGAAGCAGCTTGAGCCGGCTTGACAGGGTTTGAACCGGTCAGAACCAGCTAGAGACAGCTTGAACCGGTTTGAGCCAGTCAGAACCAGGTGGAGCCAATTTGACCCGGTTTGAAACAGTCAGAACCAGCCTGAGCTGGTCTGAGCCAGCTCGAGCTGGTGTGCACCAGAGGAAACAAGCTTGAGCCACTTTGAATTGGTTTCAGCTGGTCAGAACAAGCATTAGTCCATTTGACCCTGTTTGAACTGGTTTGAACAGGTATGAGTTGGTTTGAACTGGTTCAAACTGGACTGAGTCAGTTTGAACCACTTGAGCCAGTCTGAACTAGTGTGAGCCTGTTCTAGCCACTTTGCACCAGACAGAATACTGTGAGCTGCTTTGAATGGGTTCAAGACAGTCAGAACCAGCTTGAGCTGGTCTGAAGCAGTTTGAGCCAGTTGGAGCTGGTTTGCTCTGGACAGAATCAGCTTGAGCTGGTTGAAACTGGTGTGAGCCTGTCAGAACCAGCTTGAACCAGTTTGAACCTGTCGGAACCAGCATGGAGCCTGTTTGAACCAGTTTGATCTGGCTTGAGACAGTCAGAAATGGATTGAGTTGACATGAACTGGATCAAGCCAGTCCTGAAAGGTTTAAACCAGCTTGAACAGGTCAGCAGAACTGCTTTGCGCTGACTCGCTAATACCCTGAAAAAGATTGAGTGGGCTCTTTCTGGGCTGAACCAGTTTGATTTGGCTCCAAAGATCTGAAATTATCAGAAGCAGCCTCATCCTGGTCCAACTGGTTTGAGCCAGTCAGAGAAGATTTGTGCTGGTTTGAGTCCCCTGTGCCCTTCGGAAGTGTCCCAATCAGTTTCAGCTGGCTTGGACCAGTTTGAACTGGTTTGAACCGGTTTGAACCAGTCTGAGTTGGTTCAAACCAACTTGAACTGGTTCTAGCTGCTTTGTGCTGGACAGAACCACCTTGAGCCAGTTTGAATCAGTTTGAGCTGATTGGAACCACATGGAGCCAGCTCAAACTAGTTTGAGCCAGTCCCAGCCAGCTTTCTCTGGATGGAACCAGCCTGAGCTGGTTCAGACCGGTTTGATCTGGTCAGAACCAGTTCGAGCCAGTTTGAAATTGGTCAGAACCAGCCTGGAGCCTGTTTGAACTGGTTTGAAATGGTTTGAGCTGGTCAGAAGTATCTTGAGCCAGTTTGAGCTTAACCAGCTTGAGCTGGTTTTCATCAGTCAGAACTGGATTGAGTTAGCTTGAACTGGTTCAAGCCAGTCCTCAATACAGAACTGCTTGAACTGCTTTGAGCCAGCTTGAAGAGTACGGAGTCGCTCACAACCATTTTTGAGCGGGCTCAAATGGTCTGAACCGGTTTGAGCTGGCTCATACTGGTCTGAGCCAGTCAGTAAATGTTCATGCTGGCTTGAACTGGGCTGAGCCAGTCAAAACTGTTTTGAGCTGACTCAAACTTGCAGTTGGATTTGGGTCCAAAAGTCTGAAAGTCTGAAACCATCAGAAGCAGCCTCAGCCCGTTCCAACTGGTTTGAGCCAGTCAGAGAAAGTTTGTGCCAGGTTGAGTCCCCTCCACTTTTTGGAGGGCTGTCAATCAGCTTCAGATTGATCAGCTGGCTTGAACTGGCTTGAGCTGGTTTGAACTGATTCAAAACTGGCCTGAGTCAGTTTGAACCAGCTTTAGCCAATCTGAACCAGTGAGCCAGTTTCTGTCAGACAGAACCAGAATGAGCTGGTTTGAACCAGTTTGAGCCAGTCAGAATCTGCTTGGAGCCAGTGAACAAGTTTGATCTTGTTTGAGCCAGTCAGAAGCAGCTTGAGCCAGTTGGATTCATTCAGAAACAATTTGACCAGCGCGAATGGGTTTGTGTCAGTCAGAACTGGATTGAGTTAGCTTGAACTGGTTCAAGCCAGCCTTCAAAGGTTCACACTGGATTGAATGGGACAGCCAGCTGTGTTAAACTGGTTCGAGCCAGCTTGACAGTGTGGAGCTGCTCAGAACCATTTTTGAGCTGGCTTAAATGCTCTGATCTGCTTTGAGCTGGCTCAAACTGTTCAGTTTGATTTGGCTCCAAAAGTCTGAAACCATCAGAAGCTGACTCAGACTGGGCCAACTGTTTGAGCCAGTCAGAGAAGGTTTGTGCCAGTTTGAGTCCCCTCCCCTTTTTTGAGGGGTGTCAATCAGTTTCAGATCAGTCAACTGGCTTGAACTGGTTTGAGCAGGTTCAAAACCATCCTGAGTTGATTTGAACCAGCTTGAGCCATTTAGAACCAGTTTGAGCCAGTTCAAACTGGTGTGCACTAGAGAGACAAGCATAAGCTACTTTGAAGTGGTTTCAGCTGGTCAGAACCAGCTTGAGACAGTTTGAACCAGTGTGAATAGGTTTGAACCGGTATGAACTGGTTTGAACTGGTTCAAACAGACCTGAGTTGGTCTGTTACCACTTGAGCCAGTCTGAACCAGTGTGAGCCTGTTCTAGCCACTTTGCACCAGACATACCCAGTTTGAGCTGATTTGAACTGCTTCAAGCTGGTCAGAACCAGCTTGAGCTGGTCTGAACCAGTTTGTGCCAATTTGAGCCGGTTTGCCCTGGACAGAACCAGCTTGAGCCAATTTAAACCGGTTGTAGCCTGTCAGAAGCAGCTTGAGTCAGTGTGAACCGCTTTGATCTGATTTGAGTCAGTCAAGACTGGATTGAGTTGGCTTGAATTGGATCGAGCCAGTCTAAAAGGTTTACACTGGCTAAAACGCATCAGCAGAACTGCTTTGAACTGGCTTGCTAATACCTGAACAGGATTGAGAGTGGTCTTTCTGGTTTGGACCAGTTTGATTTGGCTCCAAAGTTCTGAAACTATCAGAAGCAGCCTCAGCCTGGTTCAACTGGTTTGAGCCAATCAGAGAGGGTTTGTACCGGTTTGAGTCCACTCCATCCTTTTGAGGGGTCTCAATCAATTCTGGATTGGTTTCACCTGGCTTGAACCAGTTTGAACCAGTTTAACTGGTTAAAATCAGTCTGAGTTGGTTTGAACCAGATTGAGCTGGTCTGAACCTATGTGAGCCAGTTCTAGCTGCTTTGTGCCAGACAGATTCACCTTGAGCTGGTTTGAACTGGTTTGAGCTGGCAGAACCACATGGAGCCAGTGCTTATCAGTTTGAGCCAGTACCAGCGGGCTTTCTATGGACAGAGCCAGTCAGACCAGTTAAAATTGGTTTGATCCAGTCAGAATCAGCTTGAGCCAGTTTGAAATTGATCAGAACCAGCTTGGAGCCTGTTTGAACCGGTTTGAAATGGCTTGAGTTAGTGAGAAGCAGCCTGAGCCAGTTTGATTCATTGAGACACAGCTTGACCAGCTTGAACTGATTTTCATCAGTCAGAACTGGATTGATTTAGCTTGAACTGGTTTGAGCCAGTCCTCAACGCAGAACTGTTTGAACTGCTTTGAGCCAGCTTGAACTATCTAGAGCCACTGACAACTGTTTTTGAGCAGGTTTATATGCTCAGAAACGGTTTAGGCTGGCTCAAACCGGTCTGAGCCAGTCAGTAAATGTTCATGCTGGCTCAAACTGGTCTGAGCCAGTCAATATGTTTTGAGTTCCATCAAACAGGTCAGATTGATTTGGCTCAATTTGAAACCATCAGAAGCAGCCTCAGCCCAGGCCAACTGCTTTGAGCCAGTTAGAGAAGTTTCGTGCCAGTTTGAGTCCCCTCCAATTATTTGATAGGTGTCAATCAGTTTCAGATTGGTCAGGTGACTTGAACTGGTTTGAGTGGGTTCAAAACCAGCCTGAGTCGATTTGAACCAGCTTGAGCCAGTCAGAACCAGTTTGAGCCGGTTTGAGCTGGTGTGCACCAGAGAGATAAGCATAAGCCACTTTGAAGTGACTTCAGTTGGTCAGAACCAACCACCTTGAGTCAATTGAACCAGTTTTAACCAGTTTGAACTGGTATGAGCTGATTTGAACTGGTTTGAACTGGCCTGAGTCAGTCTGTTACCACTTGAGCCATCTGAACTGGTATGAGCATGTTCTAGCCACTTTGCACTGACAGATCCACTTTGAGCTTATTTGAACAGCTTGAGCTGTTCTGAACCAGTTTGAGGCATTTCAAATTGGTTTGCTCTGGACAGAATGAGCTTGAACCAATTTAAACCAGTTGGAGCCTGTCTAAAGAAGCTTGAGCCAGTGTGAACCGCTTTGATATAGTTTGAGTCAGTCAAGACTGGATTGAGTTGGTTTGAACTGGACTGAGCCTGTCCTAAAAGGTTTATACTGGCTCGAATGGGTCAGCAGAACTGCTTTGAGCTGGCTCACTAATACCTGAACAGGATTGAGAGCAGTTTTTCTGGTTTGGACCAGTTTGATTTGGCTCCAAGGTTCTGAAACTATTCAGATCCAGTTTGAGCCGGTTCAAGCCAGTGTGCGCCGGAGAGACAAGCATGAGCCACTTTGAAGCAGTTTCAGCTGGTCAGAACCAGCTTGACCAGTTTGAACTGGTTTGAATTGGTGTGAACTAGAATGAGCTGGTTTGAAATGGTTCAAACTGGCCTGAGTTGGTCTGTTACCACTTGAGCCAGTCTGTACCAGTGTGAGCCTGTCCTAGCCAGACAGACTCAGTTTCAGGCAGTTCGAACTGATTTGCCCTGGACAGAACCAGCTTGAGCCAATTTAAACTGGTTGGACCCTGTCAGAAGCAGCTTGAGCCAGTGTGAACTGCTTTGATCTGGCTTGATTCAGTCAGGACTGGATTGAGTTGGCCTGAACTGGATCAAGCCATCCTAAATGGTCTATACCAGCCAAACTGCTTTGAGCTGGCTCACTAATACCTGAACAGGACTGAGAGTGCGCTTTCTGGTTTGGACCAGTGTGATTTGGCTCTAAAGTTCTGAAACTATCAGAAGCAGCCCTAGTTTGGTCCAACTGATTTGAGCCAGTCAGAGAGTGTTCATACTGGTTTGAGTCCACTCCACCCTTTTGCGGGGTCTCAATCAGTTTTGGATTGGTTTTACCTGGTTTGAACCAGTTTGAACAGGTTGGGACCGGTCTGAGTTGGTTGGAACCAGCTTGAGTGGTCTGAACCAGTGTGAGACGGTTCTAGCTGCTTTGCACTGGGCAGAACCACCTTGAGCTGGTTCAAATTGGTTTGAGCTGGTCAGAACCACATGGAGCCAGTGCAAACTGGTTTGAGCCAGTTCCAGCCAGCTTTCTCTGGACTGGGCCAGCCAGTGCTGGTTTAAACCAGTTGATCCAGTCAGAACCAGCTTGAGCCAGTTTGAAATGGCTTGAGTTGGTGAGAAGCAGCCTGAGCCGGTTAGATTCATTGATACACTGCTTGACCAGCTCAAACTGGTTTTCATCAGTAAGAACTGGATTGAGTTAGCTTGAACTGGTTCGAGACAGTCCTCAACACAGAACTGCTTAACTGGTTTGAGACAGATTGAACAGTTTGGAGCCACTCACAACCGTTTTTGAGTGGGTTTATACGCTCGGAATCAGTTTCATGATTTCCAACATTCTTGAAAAAGCTTGTTTTCAAGAAAAATCCTGAGGATTTCAGCCTTTCAGTACACTTAGCTGCCTTTTCAGTGAAGACATTCTTGAAAACTAGACTCCAAATGTGCTCTTTATATCTTACTGTATCTTTGCATCACTTGACCATGAATAGAAGAAATCTGTCTCTTGTACACTTAATGGAATAGAAGATGATAACTAATTGTCTGTGTTCCAGCAGTTTAGTTTCATAATTTCTAACAGGTCTTGGAAAAGCTTGTTTGCATGAAAAATCCTGATGATTTCGGCATTTCACATACCTGCATATTTAGCGAAAATGCTCCTGAAACCAAACAGACTCTAAAGTTCTTTATATTTTACTGTATTTCTCTGTACTTGTCTGTGAATAGAAGAAATCTCTGTTACTTGTACACTTAATGGAGTAGAACATCATACCTAACCATCTCTCTTCCAGCAGTTTAGTTTCATGATTTCTAACACTCTTTGGAAAAGCTTGTTTACATGTAAAGTACGGAGGATTTTGACCTTTCTGTTAACCTAGCTGTGTTTTCAGTGAAATGCTCTTGAAACCAAACAGACTCCAAAAGAGCTCTTTATAGATATAAACTGAGCTCTTTATAGATATACACTGTATCTTCTCTTGAAATTACACAGACTCCAAAGAGCTCTTTATATCATAATACAACTTCTCTGTACTTGTATGTGCATAAAAGAAAGCTCTGTATCTTGTACACTGAATGGAGTAGAAGATGATAACTAACCGTCTCTATTCCAGCAGTTTAGTTCCATGATTTCCAACACTTCTTGAAAAAGCTTGATTTCAAGCAAAATCCTGAGGTTGTCAGCCTTTCAGTTCACTTAGCTGTTTTTTCAGCAATGCTCTTGAAACCTAACAGACTCCAAAGGAGCTCTTTTTATCTTACTTTTACTTCTCATCATATGTCTGTTCATAGAAGCAATATGTCTCTTGTACACTTATGGAGTATAAGATGATACCTAACCATCTTTCAGCAGTTTCAGAAAACAAGCTTGGACAAGCTTGTTTTCATGAAAAATCCTGAGGACTTCAGCCATTCATTTGACTTAGCTGCCTTTTCAGTGAAAAAGCTCTTGAAACCTAACAGACTCTAAATAGCTCTTTATATCTGACTTTTTCTTCTCATCACTTATCTGTGCATGGAGGCAATCTGTATTTTGTACACTTCATGGAGTAGAATAAGAAACATGTCTGTGTTCTGGCAGTTTTACGATTTCCACACTCTTGGAAAAGCTTGTTTTCATACAAAGTCCTGTGGATTTCAGCCTTTCAGTACACTTAGCTGCATATTAAACAAAAACACTCTTGAAACCTAACAGATTCCAAAGGAGCTCTTTATATCTTACTGTGTCTTCTCATCACTTGTCTGTGCATAGAAGCAATCTGTATCTTGTACTGAATGGAGTATTAGATGATACCTAACTGTCTCTCCTCCAGTAGTTTAGTTTCATGATTTCCAACATTCTTGAAAAAGCCTGTTTTCATGAAAAATCCTGATGATTTCAGCCTTTCTGTTAACTTAGCTGACTGCTCTTGAAACCAATCAGATTCCAAAGGAGCTCTTTATGTCTTACTGTGTTTACTCTGCACTTGTCTGTGAAGATGAGAAATCTCTGTATCTTGTGCACTTAATGGAGTAGAAGATGAAACATAATTGTCTATTCCAGCAGTTTAGTTTCATGATTTCAAACATTCTTGGACAAGCTTATTTTCATGAAAAATTCGGAAGATTTTGGCCTTTCACTGACCTGCATATTCAGCAAAAATGCTTCTGAAACCAAACAGACTCTCAAGGGGATCTCTATATCTTACTGTATCTTCTCTGTACTTGTCTGTGAAGAGAACAAATCTCTGTTAGTTGTACACTTAATGAAGTAGAAGATCATACTGACGGTCTCTCTTCCAGCAGTTTAATTTCATGATTTCTAACATACTTGGAAAAAACTGTTTAAATAAGATTCTGATGATTTTGACTTTCAGTTCACTTAGTTGCCTTTTCAGTATAAACGCTCTTGAAACCTAGCAGACTCCAAAGGAGCTCTTTATATCTTACCTTTTCTTCTCATCACTTGCCTGTACATAGAAGCAATCTATATCTTATCCACTACATGGAGTAGAAGATGATACCTAACAGTCTGTGTTCCAACAGGTTTTTTTTATAGATATATTTTTTTATTTATATATAAATTTCACAACTTTGTAATCGCAAGGGTTTTCCCCCCCTCCCTCCCCTCCCTTCCCCCCCTTTCCCTCCTGTTCATAGTTGTGCATTTCATTTTGGTGCTTAGCTTGTTTTGACTTTCCTCAAGGCTTTTATTTATTTCTTTTCTTTCTTTTTTTTTCACTATATCCCATACATTAGTGAAACCATTTGGTTTCTGCCTTTTTCTTTATGGC